>JAJMCZ010000133.1:0-40812 GCA_030573245.1 Ascobotryozyma americana | reverse complement strand
CAAGTCCTGTATTAGTTCATATATTTGAGAATTTGGTAAAAACTTTTCCTTTAAAGATACAAATGTATCTATAAGTGTTTTACGCGATTTTTGTCTAAAAGACTTAAATAACTTACTTAATGAAAAGTATACACCACGAGCGCATTCTTCATCAAAATTAGAAAGACTAATCATATTTCGTAAAGTTTCTAAAGCAACCAATTTAACTTCCATTTTGGTAGATAACCGTCCATCAATTAATCCTGTCACTGCTTTTAAAAGTTGAGAAATCACTTGCTTATCAACTTTAATTGATATTACTGACGTCAACTTATAAAGGAAATCAATCTCCTTGAGGTATAAAGTATCATTAGAGCTTTCCATTATTATCCTGGGGATTTCAGGTAAAAACTCTTTCACTATTAAATCTAATATTTTCATACAATTTGTATTGGCTGAAGCTGAAATTTGCGCTACATTATTTCCATCATGAGAGTCTTTGAAATCAATATATACAAACCCAATAATAGCATTAACAAAATCAAATGCAAATTCAATTACTGATTGCTTAACATGAGAGTTTGAAAAGCACTGGATCATTGCTGAAATTATGGCAGAATCATTTATTAACAAAAATTCGACATAATTTTTCTCAGAGGCCCAATTCATAAAAATATGCATTAAAAAGGAAGGTTGCTGTAGATTCTCTACTGCGAAATTCTTAAGTCGAGGAGACACAATGTATTCATAAATTATGCCAATATAATTTTTCCAAGAAAACAAAGGTAATGATAAAAACATTTCATTTAAAGATTTTATTGCACATAGTCTAAGTTCCCGTAAAGCAGTAAAATACTTCTCTTCAGAATTATCATAAAATAAATAATGTTGCGCATAAACAGCCGAATATAAAATAGATTCTAAAATTGTTTCCGCACAAAATGTTAAATTAGTTTTTAAACTAGTAACAACATTTTCTAACATTTTGAGTGACCCAGTGAGTCGCTTAATAGCTGTATAGTTTAATTCTCCAATAAGGTCGATATTTACCTTAAAAATGTCAGTATTTCGTTTTTTTGTTATAAAAAAATCTGGTCTATGACTAAATTTTATAGATAAGTTCACAAACAACTTAACAAGATTAGTATCAAACAAAGATAAAGAAAGAAACACAATATTACGATTTCCTCTACTCGCACCACTAAGCTTTCTTTTATCTGAGCAACGTCCATACAAAATTCTGCTAATAATATTGTATAAATCAGATTTATGATTCTCTTGAATAATCGAATCATTTCCTTCTGGCTGCAAAAAATTAACAATTTCATCTCTAAAGGTTTTGTCATTCAATAAATTATACAAGTGCTCATTATATAAGGTAAGACTTTGACTTTTCCAAGTTAATATACATTTTAACGCAAGTTTCTGCATCATCATATCATTGCTTGCTAAAATAGTTAATAATGTTTCATACAATTCATTAGACCTGTATAAATTTTTAGGATTAACAAATAAAGCGAATAACTCAAGCAGTTTTATCCTTTCTTTATAACTCCATGAAGAATCTGTTTCATCTGAACTATTTTCATCTTCATTAATAGAAAATGAAAAGGCTGAAATAAATAATGGAGTGAGTGTGCGAGATTTTCTCTGTGCAAAACTTGGAATTGAAGCTAATACTTTTAAGGCTTGTTCTCTTGTATTGCTGGGAATTTCTGTAATAGAAAGCTCTTCCAATAAAAATTTTTCAAAAGTAATAAAAGAATTCTTTATTTCTAAAGAAGTCTGATAAGCCTTTTCATAAAATCTTTGAACTTCATCACAATTGTAACTATACTCAGTACTTTCACTACTTTCAAAATCATTCTCTATCACAAATGAAGCACTGCACGGAATCGATTCACTGTTGAAAAGTAAAGGCGATACCAAATCCCAAACTTGAGTAAAACATCTTTCAGTAATCTTTGATATGCATTCTACAACATCCTTCCAAATTGGAGTAAATTGAACCATTAATAATCCAATATAGTATTTAATAGCCGCAGTTTCATTATATTTATTTGATGATTCAATAGAAGACAAGGAAGCCAACTTACGTATTTGAAGCGACAAATTCCTAGAAGTCTCAATACTTATAGGAATATTTTCTATAACAAGGCATTGAGATATAAAAAGAGAAGGAGGATTATTATTTATTTTAAGAAATGTCGATATAATTTCTAGAGATAACAAACGACATTTATGGGAAGGTGATGAAAAATTATTTTCAATAAATAAATCCTGAAAATTAAAATCAGATAACAATTGATTATTTGAATTATCTATATGAGAAACTTTAGATAAAAAAATTAAAAATCCAGATAATAAAAGCATATTTGATTTATAGTGCTTAATCAAAAAAGCTGAACGTTTTAAAAAATCGTTCCTTAGATAAAAATCTAGTGTTATATCCTGTTTTGATATTAGTTCAAATATAATCCCTAAGATAATACCGTGATAAGTGGCTTGATTTGAGTTAATATCAAAAGTTTTGCTTGAGCAGCAAACATCAAAAAGACTAATCAAAAGATCAACAATTGAATATTTTGGAGGTTTTACTGCTTTTAGCAACAACAAATTCATTGCAATTTCATTTAATTTTGATCCTTCTGAAAAATTTAGGGAGGATATACTAGATAAATTTCTAATGATATATTTAAACCAAGCTGATGATGTATTTAAATAAAAAATTTCATAATTATTTCCAATTTTAGTTGATAAAATATTCGCCTCACTTAATTTAATAGTAAGAATTGACAATGCCATATTATTTTCATCCCAGTGTTTTTCAGAGTACTGAGCGAAAAAAGATATGCAATATAATTGAAAACGAGTTTTAGACAAAGAGGAAAATAAATTACAAAAGTACAAAAAAGAATTATTAGAATAAAAAACTTCTGAAAAAGGTTCAATTAATTCTCTATGGAATTGCATCGCAGATATATCATCACAATAAGATAGTATAGAAGAAGACATTTTAGCACAACTATACTGAATATCCGAATTACTAGTCGGATCTAATGACTTTGCATTATATAAAATTAATTTTGCTAAATTACAAATTTTGGTCCAATTTGATACTCTAGACCCCTTTCTAAAAGCAGATATATCTGTGATATAGATTGATGCATAATTAATAATTTTTGCTTGATGTGCGATCGGTAAGGAGGTATCATTTAAAATGCTTGTTAAATACTCTATTGAAGTATCATATAAAAGAGAAGCTGAATCTTTGTTCGTATGATGTAATAAATCTATAATAGTTAATTCTAATACATGAAAAGAATTAAACGTAATATTATTAGATGATGGAAACAAAACGTTTTTAATAAAAGTAGTAAGTAAAATAGGTGATCTTGATTGTAAAGAATAATCAACATTTTTCATAGATTCTGAAAATAAAATAGATATTCCTTTAGCGTAAGAAGTAGAATAATTTAATTCTAAACTGTTATAAATATGAGATATAGTTTGATCTAAATCATTTTCTTTTGCTTTCCTTAATAAAAAAGCAAAAGCTTCTGCAGTAAATCTAATAATAAACGGTTTATTATTTTCTTTACCCAACAATGGTGCAATTGAATCAAAAGTATCAATCAATTTTTTAACAAGAAATCTTGATAAATATTTAAATATAAAAGTTAAACAATTAAACACACACTCGACTACATTCACTGAAGGATGAGAAATTAATGAAATTAAAATATCTAAGGATTTTAAATAATAAGGCTGAAAGTCTGTTCCTAAATCTTGGCAAAATGCGGATAAAATTTCCAATAAAGGTTCTATAGAGTATTCATTGAATTTTTTTATACTAGTTTCAATTTCATTAAATATCTCCCTCTGATGATGTAAAAGCTGAGGAAGAGTATGTGAGATTGGTCGTATAATATTTATAAACTCAACAAAAACTGATGAAGTGTTTAATTCTATCCATTTAGACAATTTAGCATTAAAATGGGAATATTCTAAATTTATTTCATTTTCATTGTCACTATCTAAACCGGTTTTTCTTACTTTTCTAATTGGATTAATATGTATGTTATCAATTCTTGCTTTGAAAGACGCATATCTATGCTTTTTTCTTTCCGATTCAGTTTTACCACTAGGTTTCCTCATATTTTGTATTATTATTGTTAATTTTTATTTTATATTTTTATTAATAATTACAGTTTTATCTATTTTTACAATTTATTTACACATTTAAATTATAAACTCTAATTATCCAAAACAGTAATCAAATGGTATAAAATAAGGTAACTTTATTATTATTTCTGAATAATACAATAACTATGAACTATTTTTGCTCTTAAATAAATCAGGTTTTTTTTTATATCATTTTAAAGCATCATATAAATTGTCATTTTAGTTATATACAGTTTAATATAGTTAAATTAAAATTTTTCGTTCCAATGAGATTTAAGGAGGGTAAACAAGTTGTTATGGAAAAATAGTAGAAAATACAGGTAACTCCTACAATAATGGACAAAATCTTTTAAATATTATTAGTCTTTTTTAAACAAGTTCAATAAAATTAATATCATATAGATATTAGTATGTTATATTATCGTTTTCTTATTATTGTGATTATTAGTATTTATATGAATTGTACCAAGTAATAGCTGAAAATTATAAAAAAAAATATACAAAATTCGCGTTGCTAAGACAAATTAAAAAGATACAACGTTAATTATAAAGTGGTTAGGGCATATTTATAAATGGTTTTTAGTTTTTTATTTACTGCTGGTATAAATTGAACAAAATAATCATAGACTTTTTACGTAGAAGGAAAAACTATTAATTTAAATTACAATGCCAAATGATTATAACTATATGTGGATATTTATTGTAGTTTTAATGATATAAATATGAATAAGAATAAATATAGCATATTAAAAGTCATATGTTAAATTATTTTCTCAAGTATACTTAGAAAGTATTTTTTATATCTACTCATAGTTCTAAATAGAGATGTAGTATGCACACTTATATGTATATATCTTAACACAGTATAAATATTGTCAATGGTTTTATGTTTACAATAAGAATGTTATACCAAACAATTGTAAAATAGTAGAATAGTAGTCATAAGCCATCAATTACTATATAAATAGAATACAAACTTGATATATATATGTACAATTTAATGTAGTATTTTTATACTTTATTTAAAAAAACACATAAACAATGATTTAAATTAATTTATTTGCATAAATATGTTCCCGATTACACTTTTATTAAAAAAAATTAAACTAATATTCGCGCTTAAATGGAGGAATGGTCTTGCACTCATTTTCATCAAGAGTTTGTGTAATTACATGTCTGTAATCTAAAACTACTGGATCGGCAGTATTCTTTTGCCATGATAATGTATGTTTCATCCAGTTTTTGTCATCACGATTAGGATAATCCTCTCTAGCATGAGCTCCACGAGATTCTTTACGGGCAAGCGCAGCATGAGCTGTCTGAGTTGCACAAGTAAGCAAATTTTCTAATTCTAATGTTTCAAGCAAATCTGTGTTCCATATCATTGAACGATCCTGTATTCCTACTTCGGCGAAAGTTCCATCAACTCTTTTGATTCCCTCTACACCGCTAGCAAGAGACTCTTCCATTCGGAATACAGAAACATCCTTCTGCATTGTTCCTTGCATATCCAAACGGATAGAAGCAGTAGAACGTGGACCTGTAGAAGTACGTAGCTTATCTAAACGTTCAATTGAGTCTTTACCAATATCAGCAGGAACAGGATGATGTGGTTTTCCAGCCTTTCCATCTTCTCTATCGCGAATAGTATGTGCAACAGCGCGACCGAAAACAACAAGATCGAGAAGAGAATTTGCACCTAAACGATTAGCACCGTGTACTGAGACACAAGCAGCTTCACCAGCAGCATATAAACCTGGTACGACAGTATCTTGACCTTTATCATCGACAGTAATGACTTCACCCTTATAGTTGGTAGGGATACCGCCCATATTGTAATGCACGGTAGGTAATACTGGAATAGGTTCCTTTGTGACATCGACACCAGCAAAAATAGCAGCGGTCTCTGAAATACCAGGAAGACGTTCATGAAGAACTTTTGGAGGAAGATGAGAGAGTTGAAGGTAAATGTGATCTTTTTTAGGACCGACACCACGACCCTCACGAATTTCTATAGTCTCTGCACGAGATACTACATCTCTGCAAGCTAAATCTTTAGCATGAGGAGCATAACGTTCCATAAATCGTTCACCCTCTGAATTAATCAAATAGCCACCTTCACCACGAGCACCTTCAGTAATAAGACATCCAGCACCGTATATACCTGTAGGATGAAATTGAATAAATTCAAGATCTTGTAAAGGTAAACCAGCACGAGCAGCCATACCAAAACCATCACCGGTACAAGTATGAGCAGAGGTACATGAGAAATATGATCTACCATAACCACCAGTAGCAATTACAGTATGGTGAGCACGGAATCTATGGATGGTTCCATCTTCTTGATTGATAGCAATAACACCAACACATTTACCTTCATGCATTAATAAATCTAAAGCAAAAAATTCTATGAAATATTGTGTATTATGACGTAAAGATTGACCATATAAAGTGTGCAAAAGAGCATGCCCAGTACGATCAGCTACAGCACAAGTACGATAAGCTTGACCTAATTTTCCAAAATCTCTTGTTTGACCGCCGAAAGCTCTTTGATAGATACGACCTGAGTCGGTACGAGAAAATGGAACACCATAATGTTCTAATTCATAAATTGAAGCAGGAGCTTCACGAGTCATATAATGAATAGCATCTTGATCACCCAACCAATCTGAACCTTTTACGGTATCATACATATGCCAGTGCCAATCATCAGGATGCATATTACCCAAAGCGGCATTAATGCCACCTTGTGCAGCAACCGTATGAGAACGAGTAGGAAACAACTTAGTTATACAAGCAGTATTTAAACCAGCTTCTGCAAGACCGAAAGCAGCCCTAAGACCGGCACCACCAGCACCAACAACTACAGCATCATATTCATGATCGATTACTGGGTATTTATTAGTTAAATGCGATGAAGCAGCAGATCCTTTTACAGGGTTAACTGAAGCTATTGCTTTAGTAACGTGTGATTGATGAAAACTGCGTTTTAAATGCTATTTAAAAAATTAAATAAATAAAACGAAAATATAGTGAGTGCATTTGTTATTTACCAACCAAGCAGAAACATTTGCAAGGAGAAGGACAAATGCGTTTGTTAATTATTGCATAATATAACATAGTGCAATACAATAAAACAATAACATTAATTTGTCCCGGTAAATAGCAAAACATAAAAAAAAGGTTAGCACTAGAATTAAAATAATATAAATATTGCTACAGGCAATTTTACACCCATAAACGTGATAAATATAAATGACAATAAATGATAAATAAAAAAGAACTCACCTTTAATGCAAACATTTTATATAAATTGCATAAAAACAAGATTAAAAAATACTATTTGAACTTATTGCAAACTGTAAACAATATAATTGCAATAATAAAATCAACAAATATTAATATTAAATATTATAAATATTGTGTGAACGGAGGGAAGGTTTTGTGGGAATTTACAAGCAATCTGATTGGTGCCCAGTATTTTGATGCAGGGTAACAACGGGTACAGCGAAAATGGCCTACCCGGCTATATGGTGATTACTAATAGCCGGATTGACGTAGATTATTCTAATGTGTGCATTTCTGGATATGTGTAAATTATATGTATTTACGTGTATTAATGTGTATTTATATGTGTATTTATATGTGTATTTATATGTGTATTTATATGTGTATTATATGTGTATTATATGTGTATTTATGTGTATTTATATGTATTATATGTGTATTTATATGTATTTAAATGTATTATATGTGTAAACTATAGACAGCCTAGACCATATTTTGATTGGTATTATATTTTTATCTACATTAGACTAAACAAAAGTTGGGTCCGGGTCAGGGTCTTAGATTCTTACTTAGTAAATATATATATACTATTTTATTTTTGTATTCATATGGAAACTTATACTTGTGGCTTATTATTAATGATTATTCTTTCATTTGCGTATATTGTAATAGCGTATATATTAGATTATTTTTATCCCTATATGTAGAATGTAATATCTTGTATTTCACTACTTGTATACATATAAATTGTTTATTATATTCAAACATTAATTCGTATAATATGTGCGTGTTGGTATTGAATGTGTGTTTGTGTATATATGTATTTATTTGTATATCTATATTTATTTGTATATATTTGTATTTGTATATATTTGTATTTCCGTATATATCCTACACTATCATTATCAGACATAAAATAAAAGAAAATACATTAATTCACATTTTTATCCATAATTCTAATTGTATTGCATGTACTCACTAGTGGATGAGAACTTAAGATTGCCCTTAATTACCTTATCCACAGCAGCAAGAAAATCTTTCTCTGTAGCAACCTTACGACGTGCCCTTATAGCAAACATACCAGCCTCTGTGCATACTGACCGCAACTCTGCACCAGTAGAATTGGGACATAATCTTGAAATTAATTCCCAACGAATATCACGATCTACTGACATTGATTTAGTATGTATACGGAAAATATTGGCCCGTCCTTCTAGATCAGGTAATGAAAATTCAACTTTTCGATCAATACGCCCAGGTCGTAATAAAGCGGGATCTAATGTATTAGGACGATTTGTAGCAAACATAACTTTTATATTTCCACGTGGATCAAATCCATCAAGTTGTGTAATTAACTCAAGCATTGTTCTTTGTACTTCATTATCACCTCCAGCACCATCATCAAATCTTGCACCACCAATAGCATCAACTTCATCAAAAAAAATTATACAAGCTTTTTTTGTACGTGCCATTTCAAATAATTCCCTTACCATTCTAGCACCTTCACCAACATACTTTTGGACTAATTCTGAACCAATCACACGAATAAAAGTAGCATCAGTTCTATTTGCAACAGCTCTTGCACACAATGTTTTACCAGTACCAGGTGGACCATAAAGTAATACACCTTTTGGTGGATCAATACCCAAATTTGTAAATCTTTCAGGTGATAATAAAGGCAGTTCAACAACCTCTCGTAATTTTTCAATTTGTTCTTTACAACCACCAACATCTCCATATGTAACGTCGGGTTTTTCTTCAACAGTCATCATAGTAACCGATGGATCAATCCTTGGTGGTAATGGTAATTGAATTTGATATTTATTTCTATCTACTCCCACTCTCATTCCTTCTTCAATATCAGTAACTGATACTCTTTCACCTAAGTTAACCACAAATTTTGCAATTTGTTTTACATTAATAACATATTTAGATTTTTCTTCAGCACCTGTACCATGCTGAATAATTTTTGTACATCTAGCAACTTGGAGCGGTTGTTCTTCGGACATTCTTTGTTTATCAGCCATTACATCCCATAAATGTGGTTTAGCTAATCCAGTATCAGATTCTTGAACTCCAATTTTTTCTTGGATACGTTTTTGAATATCATTAATATCTTTTTCAATATCTCTTAATTGTCCAGAATATGGTGCTGAATTATATGTTTTTAATACTTGAATATCACCTTCTGTTAATGGATTAACTTCGTCTGATTTATCATTATCATCTATTCTTTTGGGATATTTTTCCCAATCTTGTTTAGGAGCCATTGTGGTGATAGTTGCAAGTTATTATATTACTAATATTATTATAAGTTATACTATTATTACTATATTACTATTATTATTGTGAGTTATACTATTGTTACTATTATTACTATTATTATTATAAAATATACTATAATTATATATTATATCCAGTAATAACCAGTGGCGTTTACGCTAACAACGCAATTTTTAAAGTTATAGAGGAAAAACTTATGTTCTAATGTTAGCAAATAGAAACCAATAAACAACAAACAAACAAACAAACAAACAATTAAATAAATAAATAAATAAATAAATAATTGTATGTATATATATATGTATGCATGTATGTATGTATGTATGTATAAATATATGCTCACTAAATATATATATTTTTAAAAAAAATATTACTCCTTCGTGTGTAATTTACTTTTTTGCTTTATATGTAAATTCTAAAATCGTCTTTACACTAGTAAACAAAGCAAACGGAAAAACAAAAAATGGGTTGAATAGTGGAAAAAGATAGAATGTTGAGTATTACACAGTAATACGGCATAAATGATGCGTAATACAATATAAATATCGTCTCTATAACAACCAGAGGGCTAAATTTTCAATGTTATCATTTCAAAATAGTATAAACGCTTATTAAATTTTTCTTCTAAATCGACTGTTTTTGTATTTTCAACTACAACATTTGGTTTTGTTTCTTAGTAAGTTGTTTGAATTTAAATGCATTTATTACATTAAAATGCATTTATTAAATTTAAGTGCATTTAGTGCCTTTCATTATTTTGATATGTATTCCTTTTTTATATAACATTTCCAATTGTATGCCATTAAATGCACGGCGTTTTGTTCTGCAGCTGTTTTTTTACCCTCTGTAAAAATTAATAATTTTACCTCAGTCACTAACTAATTGTTTAGATATATAAAAACAGAACATTTTATAAATTACTAGCATATATATATATATATATAGATATATATATATATATATATATTAAAATTAATATTAATATTAATACTATTATAAAAAGAAATTTGTTTGTGAGCAGACACTTTGGTTCCGGTAGTTGCCACCAAAAGTTTTCCATAAATATTTTCTACGGATAAATATTTTCTTTCAATAGCGGTAGCAATTGGAAACATAATATAATAAAATAAAATAAAATAAACAATAGCAAATAAACAAAAATGTCGGCCTCTGTAGTTGCCCCGGTATCAAACCAAAATAATTTTTCTGGGAAAGAAAAACCCAGAGAAGTTAGAAAAGCAAACATTCAAGCAGCAAAAGGTTGGTTCAATTTATATTATGTTTGTTATGGATATCAATTACTAACTTTACAGCTGTTGCTGATGTTATTCGAACTTCGCTAGGCCCTAAAGGCATGGACAAAATGGTAATTATTTTTTATTAGTGTATTGAGACTTTGGCATAGTATTGGAATTTATTATAATGAATTATTAAGTGCATTTTTTGTATTTCATTGGCTTTTTTTTTCTTTTTCTTTTTTTTTTTTAAGTTTATTTGAATGTATTTTTATACTATATTTGCTGTATAGACTAGGGATAATTAGACTATATTCGTTTTTCCTACAGCTTAACATTAAATGCATACAAAGCATTCAATTACTAGTCAACTTAAATATAATTAATGCCAAATTAAATGCAAAATGACGCTAAATGATGCAAAATGAATTGGTGTATTATATTATATTTTACTATAATACAATAATCACTCAATTTATTATACCATGATTGTATAATACTATGTCAAATTAAATTTAATTGATTTTTTTTTATTTTTATTTTTCACTATTCTTATTATTATTATCGTCTTATTCACTCCCAATTCTAACAAAAATCTCAAGATCCAAACAGGAAAAGGTGAAGTCATTATTACCAATGATGGTCATACTATATTAAAACATATGGCTATAATGCACCCAGCAGCTAAAATGCTCGTAGAATTATCTGCCTCACAAGATATCGAAGCTGGGGATGGAACAACTTCAGTAGCAATTATTTGTGGCGCTTTACTAGGAGCAGCAGAAAAACTTTTAAATAAAGGAATTCACCCAACTTCTATTTCTGAAGCCTTTTCTCGTGCAGCTAGAAGAGCTGTTCAAGTTTTAGAAGCAATGTCCATTAAAATTTCATTATCAGATCGGAACTCACTTTTAAATGCTGCAAACACTTCTTTAAATTCAAAAATTGTCTCTCAGTTTTCTTCCTTATTAGCTCCAATGGCTGTTGATGCTGTGATGCGTGTTATAGACCCGCAAGTTGCTCATAACGTTAATTTAAATGACATCCGTATAGTTAAATCACTTGGTGGAACTATTGATGATACAGAACTCGTGGAAGGTTTAGTTCTTACTCAACCTGTCATTAAATCTGCAGGTGGCCCTACTAGAATAGAAAAGGCTCGCATAGGTCTCATACAATTTCAATTATCACCTCCTAAACCAGATCTTGAAAATCAAATTGTTGTAAATGATTATCGTCAAATGGATAAAATTTTAAAAGAGGAAAGAGTTTATTTGCTAAATCTAGCAAAAAAAATTAAAAAAGCAAAATGTAATGTACTTTTAATTCAAAAATCAATTTTAAGAGACGCAGTTAATGATTTGTCTCTTCATTTTCTTGCAAAATTAAATATTATGGTTATTAAAGATATCGAAAGAGATGAAATTGAGTTCATAACGAAATCTACTGGTTGTAAACCAGTAGCCGACATTGAAGGTTTTTCTGAAGATAAATTAGGCTCTGCAGATTTAGTAGAAGAAGTGTCTTTAGCAGGTTCTCGTATTGTTAAAGTACTTGGTATAAAACACTCACAATCCTCAAAATCCTCTTCACAAACTCAATCTTCGATATCACCTTCTTCCGCTTCTACTGGTACTGCTTTAAATGCTCCTTCTGGTCAACCAACTGCTTTTCCTACATCTGAAACACTTGCTTCTATTAATTCAGACTCATCCGGTCTTTCCTCTGTGGTACCTTCAACTGGTTCTACCCAAGAAGCATCTTCTGATTTATCATCAGCACCTACTTCTATTTCAGCTAATAACCCAGCTACAAGTACTGCAAGCACATCAACTTTATCAAGACCTATTCCTGCACCTCCACAAGTTGCTACAGTTCCTTGCACAAATGCTACTGTTTCGATATTAGTTAGAGGTGCGAGTCAACTTGTTTTAGATGAAGCTGAGCGCTCTTTACATGATGCATTGTGTGTTATTAGATGTTTAGTTAAACAGCGCGCATTGATTGCGGGTGGTGGAGCTCCAGAAATTGAAATGTCACGTGTATTATCTATGGATTCAATTGAACTCTCTGGTACTGAAGCAGTTTGCTGGCAAGAATTTGCCAAGGCATTAGAGGTAATCCCTACTACGCTTGCTGAAAATGCTGGTCTTAATGCCATTAATGTTGTTACGGAATTACGAAATAAACACGCTGAAGGTGCCGTATATTCTGGTGTGAGTGTTAAAAAGGGCGTTTCTAATAATATTGCTGATGAACATGTCTTACAACCACTCTTAGTTTCTAGCTCTGAAATTCAATTAGCCACAGAAACGGTTAAAGGTCTTTTAAGAATTGATGATATTGCATTAAGCAGATAGATTAGAAATACTATAAATATTAATAACTTCAATGAAGAGAAAAATAAGAATAATACTTTTTTGAATTTATATATAATATTAAATAGGATTCCGCTATTGTATTTAAAAATTGATGCTTTATATGTAAATGTATATATTTATAATATGTGTGCTGAGAAAATTGACATATTTCGTAAAAAATAAATAATGATTAATTTAATGTAATATAATATAAAATGTTAAAACTTAAAAGTTCAGTGCAAAAATGGATTGACTTTTTTAACTTATTATGATTTTCAATCTACCAGCGGTTGAACAATTTTATGCATAAGGTTTATAATAGAAGTTAAATAAACTTTTTTCATTTTCTTATATTGAAATTTATTAGAATTATAATGCTAGATTATATATATAAAAAGAGAAATAGTATGATTAATTAATTTAAGCAACAATATAAGTTTCGCTTTTAATAAAAAAATATTATAAAAAAAAAAAACATTACCCAGATAAATTGTTTATACAGCTATACAACTACAAAAAAGATATTATACAGAAAAAATATATCACTAAAATACAAATAAATAAAAAAAAATAAAAAGAATAGAAATATAAAATATAGGTCATTATCATAAAAAAATTAAAAAAGTACAGTTTTAGAGTAAATCTGATAATGCTTCTTGTATAGCATTCTCAACATTAGGAACCTTTGGATTTGTTGTCTCAATATCATCAAGTGATTTCTTTGATTTAACTTCAACTTTTTGTTCCACTTTTCTTAAAGTATCATAGGAAGTATGAGACTTTAAAAGAGATGTCTTAGTGACAATATTTTCATTATCAGGTAAACTATTCTGTGAAACACAAGAAATATATGAAGCAGTGGTATTGGTCGTAGCAGTGGTGGTTTTCAAACCTAAGTTAGAAGATGAAGATCTTAATTTGCCAAGCAAATTTGACCATGGATGATTATTGTTAGTAGCCCTATCTTTTCGACCTTTCGGGGTAGAATATTTTTGATTCTTTGAATATAAAGAAGGATGAAAAGATGGACTATTATTTGATGAATATGTTGAATCCAATTTCAAATTTGAAATTGCGTTTGAAAGCTGTCTTCTGTGATGTGAACTGCTTGCTGGGGAACTGTCCGTCCAACCAGAAACGTTTGCACATATGACTGAAGGTTGAGCCACCTTCGAAGATGATGATTGGTTTGAAGGATATATTAAAGCTGGTATATTCCTTACCGAAAAAATACTATCATGAGAATTAGAGCGTTTTAATGTTGGATATGATACAATTTGGTCGATAGTTGAATATTCAGTATCAGAGGATATATCTGATTCAGAAATAGGTGTAATTGGAGATAAAAATGACGGATTGGTGTATTGAATATCATGTGGTATTGGGTTATTTTGTTTAGAATAAAATATAGAATTAGTATAAGCATCTTTTGAATCCTGTTGTTGTGAATTTGTTTGATTAAAAAAATCGTATTTTTTGTTAGAAATAGGAGTAAACCCAGAGAAGTCAGTTGAAGCATAATGTCTTAATGACTTATTTTGATTCAAAGGAGTTTGGAATGGGTTCGGTTTAAGTTGTAAAGGAGACTCTAGTGCATTACATAGCTTATGGTGTTTAAGTTTAGATAAATTAGTTTTATTCTTATAATTGAATTTATCCATTTCTGAATGTGAATTTTCAACTAGATGAGATTTTGAAGTTGAATAATTCGACAGAGATGTAGATGGATAATGCTTGTCAAGATTGCGTGAAAATGTACTATATAAAGAAGAAAACCTAGCTTCATCATATTCATATTCATAATTATTTTGAAAACTAAAATGATCCTTTGAACGAGATTTAAACAACCTTAAGTTAGGAGTAGATTTCATATTTCTTACACCGTCGTCGTATATACATTTTAAATTTTTAATTTCTTCTTGTGTTTCATAAAGAATTCTACGCATTTCTTCAGTAGATGAGTTTTGTTGTTGAACATCTTGAAGGGTATTATTACTTGAAGAATTTAAATAAGTAATATTTAATTGTGTTTCATAAAACAATGGAGGAGATTTATTATTAAGATCCTTTTTAATATTTACTTTTGATTTTAAATCATCATATTTTTTGCTCATATTAAATAAGTCTTTGTTTATTTTTTCAAATTTGGTTGCAAGGGCATTATTTCTTTTCGAGTTGAAATAAGAATTTAAAAGCAGGGATTCTCTATCTTTTTCACATTCTATCAGTTGATTTTCTAAAATTTCTATTTGAGCAGTGCATATTGATAATTGGGATATGAGGTCTTTTGTGTTTGAGTTTTGTGTATTTAAGGCTTCAATTTTCGCATCTGATATTTCCAGTGATCCACTTAGTTTTTCCAGTCTCTGATTGTTAGCGTATTGTGTGAAATGAGAAATAAAAATAAAAATAAAATAAAAATAAAATAAAAATAAAAATAAAAATAAAAATAAAAATAAAAATAAATTAAAATTTAAATTAAAAATAAAAATAAAATAAAAATAAAAATAAAATAAAAATAAAAATAAAAATAAAAATAAAAATAAAATAAAAATAAAATAAAAATAAAAATAAAATAAAAATAAAATAAAAATAAAAATAAAAATAAAATTTAAATTAAAAATAAAAATAAAATAAAAATAAAATTTAAATTAAAAATAAAAATAAAATAAAAATAAAATTAAAATTAAAATTAAAATTAAAATAAAAATAAAATAAAAATAAAAATAAAAATAAAAATAAAAATAAAAATAAAAATAAAATTTAAATTAAAAATAAAAATAAAATAAAAATAAAATTTAAATTAAAAATAAAGTAAAAATAAAAATAAAAATAAAAATAAAAATAAAATAAAAATAAAATAAAAATAAAATAAAAACAAAAATAAAAACAAATTAAAACTCCACACGGTAACTCACAGAAAGTAACTCCTTGTTATCTAAAGTTAAAGTTCTATTTTCTAATATAAGACCTTGATTTTCTACTTCTAATACATCTATTATTTCGATCATGCTTTTCTTTTGTGATTCGTAACTGGTTACAGTATTTTGGTATCTATCTAAAAGTGCTAGTCCGAGAAAAGAAGAGATTCTAATTTTTTCTTCTAACAACGATACAGAATCGTAAAAGGATTTTAGTGCAGGACAATTTGGATCAGAACAACAACAAAAGGGTCTATCTTGCGAAGGAGCAGATGAAGCCAATGAGTTTAAATACTGAATGTTTTTTAAACAAGCGCTTAATAGATCTTCAGGAAAGTCAGGAGGATTAATTAAAGATGACATACATGAGACTGACTTGTGTTTATATATATGAATATATATTTTTTTATTTTATTATTTTATTTTATTTTATTTTATTTTGATTTTTATTTTTATTTTTATGTGGCCAAGCTATGTAAACAAATCAAAAGGGACCTGTCGTACGCATATAATCTTATTAAATATTTGACCCGTAAACCCTGTATAGATAGTGAATTGTATGTTGTTATATTATATGCTATATTATATGCTATATCGTTTACTATATTGTTTACTATATTATATACTATATTATATAGCGTATTTATATAGCGTATTTATATAGCGTTTATATAGCGTTTATATTGTGTATTATCGCAGTAAAGCTGAAAACAGCACTAGTGTGTTTGAAAAAAGATGTTCCTAGTACTTAAATATTACTAATAAATAAACAATGGATTTTATATAATCACTATGTATAGAATAAATATTTTAATATAATAATAGTTAAGATGATTAATAATAAAATATTTCAAACATATAAATTGACTAGTCAGTTTCGAATGTTTTAGACTACTTATTTTAAAACAATCGAAATTTAAAATATACCGGTAATAATTAACCACAATAAATGTTTATTACTAAAACAACAACTAGTTAAAATATTTTGAAAATAATATCATTAAAAGGTAAACATAAAACAGAAATCAATAAACAAACAATACAATAGAAAATAATAAAATTTATTTATTAATAACATTTCCAAGTTAGGAAATGAAACCAAAACAGCGATGTTTGTTTACTTTATTAATTTGTTTGTTGTCATGGTGATGTTGATGATTCTAAAATAGAATGCGGTTGGGTATTACCTGTGAAGTAATTTAAAAAAACAAAATGTATATACAATCAATCCATTAACTATTCAAAAGACTCGGGCCTTAAATCACTACGGATAGGCACTATGAGAGGATGTAATTGAGCTAGAAATTAGTGATACTATGCAATAAATAAAAATAAAAATATATCATACCTAGATATGTGATAGCCCACCTATAACGTAGTTAGTTAGCATGTATATATATATATATATATATATATATATATAAGAATATAAGCATACAAGTATGTACTATATATAAGAATATAAGCATACAAGTATATAAATATACTTATATGTATTTATATATACTTATATTATCACAACACATTGTTGGCACTCACATTAAATAAAAACAAGCAAGACCAATCACAATACTACTCCTCCAAACACTGTATATTAGTATTGATAATTAATCTACTGATTAATCATTGGCATATTCTACTCATACGTTCTGTCATTTCCTTTGGGTGTAAAAATCCAAACTATTAAGGAAAGAGAAATTGTAATAATTAAACCCCAAATGACGATCCACCTATATTTATAATGTTAATAGACTAAATTGGTATTGAATTTACACTAGTAAACATATTTACATACCCACTCATAATTGATTAGTTATTGTTTGTATTTTGACCGTGCAAATAGTTTTACTGTATGTCTATTGATTTATTATTTTATTACTGTATGATTTCTTTTTGTATATACGTATTTATATTTCATACCCTTTACTTTGTATAGATAACAACCAATAAAGATTTGGCCGTTGCTATGCAAATGTATTTTATTCACTGTGGAATAATTAAAATATGAATTTTGCAAGTACAGTATATTGAAAAATATTAGGTTATTTACTTTAAAAATTTCTCGTAATATGTTTTATATATAGATTAACTGTAATTTTTAATTGATTATACATATACATACATATATATATACATATATAATAAATATAATATAATAAATATAATATATGACATTCCATGACTATTAAGGTAATACACTCACGCGCAATTTTGGTCATATTAAGACGTTACTATGGCATTTCTATTACGTGTTTGCACACAATAAAACAAATAAAAAATATAAACTCTGCGGCTGAACAAGATGTGCCGTAGATTCACTAAAGCCAATCATATCTGTAATAGGAAACAGACTATATTAGCTAATTATTATTTCTACTCGCCGCCCGAGTTAGCTTATATATAATACAGTCGTATCCATCTAATAATTGATATTAAATACATTTGTAAACTAATGTTTCTATGTATTAGATACTAACTTGTTGAATATATATAAATATTATTCATAGTAAAATAAATAGGAATTGCATTTATATGGAATAAAATCCAAAGAAGTCTTGTATTGGGTTGTGGTTGGAATTTATTATAGAATTAATTTATTTGTAATACAGGTTTAGAAGTATATATATATATATATATATATGTGTATGTGTATGTATATGTGTATGTGTATGTGTATGTGTATGTGTATATGTATGTGTATGTGAGTGTGTATGTATATATATATATATGTGTGTGTGTATATGTATATATAATTGTATATGCATATTACTTACGCGATATTTAATGCTAATAAAACTTCATACCCACAAACTCTGCTTAAAAACTTGTATGCTTGATATTCCTCAAAAACTAAAACAAGCTAAAACCCTGCATACGCTACAGATTAAATAATTATTTGCAATATTTAGCATGTATTCCTCGAATATGAACTTAACAGAAAAAATATCCCTTGATATTAATTCTTTGCATATTAACAATGACTTATGTAATGACAATGACTTACTAAAAGAATCTAATGGTTTCCTGCGTAACAACTCTAATAAAAAAGCTTGCACCTTAGCGAATCTTCCTCCTGAAATTAGGGAAAGAATAGCAAAACATTGTTCGCAGTCAGACGCATTTAGACTTAGTCTGTTATGTAGAAATTTAGCAGAGTCTTCTATTATGAGATTATATGAGCATATTATTATAGATTCTAGGGAGAGATATATGGATGAATATTCAACTTCTACTGTTGCCATTGAAAATGATGCAATTTGTGATTGTCGCCAAAATTATATGAAAGGTATAAACACGGGAGGTAATGAAAAAAATAAAAACGAAATAAATCATATAAATGAACATGAAATTGAAAATACAGAAAATATAGAAAATGTTAATAAGAAAAAAAATTTAGATAGTCATCTTTTTGATAAAAATTTCAGAGAAAAAAATAAATCTAATGCTTATTTGATAAAAAAACAATCCTCTATAAATTGTTGCCAAAATTCGTCTTCAAATTTATCAACCATGTTTGGAAGAAATTGTACTCTTAGTCACTACACTGTTGTGCGAACTGCTTCAGGTCTTAGAAAATGTTTAAGAAGTATAGAACAATCTACAAAATCTCATTCAAAAAACTATGCTAGATGGATCAAAGTTTTTGAATGTTATAAAATACCAGATATACCTATCGCTCAATTCCGTAGATATATGGAAAAAATTATCCCATTTATGTCTAATCTGAATATGCTCGTTTGGAAATGCACTCCTCAAGTGCCAATTTCCATGCTAAAATCAGAAGCATTATTTCATGCACATAATTCTTTGACTACTTTATCCTTGGAAATGCCTATGTATGCCTTACAAAGCTGTTTAGGTGATTTAGAAAACTTTATATCTTTTCCTCAGCTTACTCATTTTGACTTAAGACCCTTTAGAACTCCTGAGTTTCTTGCTCCTGTTGCAAAAATGTTAAGCAGATGTCCCGTATTAGAAAGATGCTATTTGGGAAGAGATATGATTGTTTCTAGAGGACTCGGGTTTAGTGACATGATACCATTACCTCATAATAGAAGACATAGAATATCTTTTGAAGAGTTTAATAATATGACAAATGAAGAGGAATCTATAAATAACACTCAATTATTTGGTTTAAAGGATGATAATGAGGATTTAGAAGATTTTGCATTAAGAAAATTTTGTAAAAGTTATGGAACATATAACGAATATGAAAGAAAGTTTCTTTTCAAATTTGGTTTTGAAGGTTCTTCTGTGTCTTTTAATGATGCTTTTTTATTATCATCTAGTATAGATTTAAAATTACTAACCCATTTATCATTGGTTAATATTTATGAATATTTTTCAAATGTTGGTCCAGATTCTATACAGGGAGATAATGAAAAGCGTATTCAATACAGATTTAAATCTTCATTTTTAGGTGCATTAGTTGACGCTACACCAAATGTACGTGTTTTACATCTAGATTGGTCACAAGAAGGAGATATTGATACAGTACCGGAATATATTTTATCGGCCTTTCCTTTAGGACTTGTCTCCTTAAATTTGAAAATACGATGGCATAAAGGAAGAATTGCTTCAGCCAATTCTGATGGGTCATGGGAATCAATCTGTAAAAGATATGTTGATTCTATAGTTGAAAGTCATTCTAAAACGCTTTGTAAATTGGCAATTGAAACAGCGGAAGAAAACTATTTTATAGCTACTGATACAGTTAAGATAATTAAAGGAGAAATTTTAATGGGGCTCAGTGGATTTGTTAACTTGACGGGTCTACGTGTAGCATGCAAATCTATGTTATCATGTGAATGTTCTTTAGTTAGTTATTTGCCTAATTTGAAATTCTTGGATTTATATGCAGCTGGAGGTCCAGCATTTTTGGGACAAGGATTTTTGTTGGGAGATATTCGACAAGATTGGATGCGATTTGAACACATTATTTCGGATTTGGTTATTAAGCAACCTTCTTTAGAGTTTATAAAGATGGAAAGTTTGTATTTATTTGATGTGCGTCTGGGAGGGTCTGGATTGGTTATGGGTGGCGCAGATCGTTGGTTTGAGGAGCAGGTTATTGAGAACTGGGATTCTCCTTTGGTTTAATGAATTTATGAGTGATGAATAATGAGTATTAGGTTGTGTGTTTGTTGTTATTTATTATTTATTATTATTATTGTTATTATTTATCATTATTGTTTATTATATAGATATTCTATTTATTTATTATCGTTAAGTTTATTTGCATAAGCTATTATTTTTATTTTAACTTTACTATACCTTAATATTTTTATTTAGTCAATTTTATATATGTCTACTATGCTTGTTCCAACTTAAATTGGGATAGGTTTACTTAGTGTTAATAGAATTTATATATTATATGTATTAATATGTTTTACTCTATATTTTTTCAGCTTAAATATATACTTTTATACGCAAATCGGTTCCTAGATATACTCAATGAGGAAACTTTTCTTCTTTTTCCTTGTACAGTAAGTTGTGTCTAATTGCACGCCCCTGGTCAAAGCCTTTAGTGTGCAATAAGACATCACTTACTTAAAATAGCAAAGATAGTTATGGTTAACATTATAAAGTCGTCTTTTAATAAATAATAAGTTAAATCATTTAATCAGCTGAATGAACAAAAAAAACAAAAATAAAATAGTAAAAGTGTCTCAGAAAAGAGTATGGGTTTTTTTTTATTTTCAGTATGTCTACTATTAATATGTATATATAGTATTTACAGACATACAAAATATAGAAAGATATTGGTTGCTATGATACGGAATACCGCTTCTCTTAATAAAAGTATTTTTTAAACTAATTTTTAAGTGTACTTTAATAAGAATATGAAAATCAAAAATGATGCTACTTAGGGTTTGTCAAATTCGGTTTTCTACGGTTGTCAACCAAAAGTTAGGTTTTACTATATCAAGTTTATGTATTCCACTCTAGCTAATTATTCAATACACATATGAAATGTAAAAAGTAAGCCATGTGAGAGCATGTTGAAAATTTAATTAAAAGAAATAGTAATAAAAATGATTTACTTCAAAATCTAATGATTGATAATGATTCTTTTTATGATTTTTTATAAACTTTGAATGAAAAGTATTTACGTATTACATAGTATTTGCCAGAGTTTTTCATTTTTGGTGGAAACACCTGAACCCTATCAAAATGAAAACCCGTTTTTGACGAGTCCTGATGCTACTATATAAATATAAATACTCTTGTATAAGCTATTTATGTGGAAATGTAGAGGTAAATTAAAAAGTTTATGTATAACAACATAATATAGTAATTCAATAACACAATTTACAATAATAATATAAATTTATATATTTAATAAATTTTATTATTTTTTTTTTTTTTTTCACAAATACTATCCAATAGAATTGAAATTAAAAAAGTCGGTCGGGTTTTAAAATTTAAATAATAATGTCGAAAAAAGAAACTAAAACTAGATTCCCAGTTGCACGTATTAAAAAAATTATGCAAGCAGATGAAGATATAGGAAAAGTTGCACAAGCCACTCCAATAGTAGTTGCTAAAGCTTTAGAATTATTTATGGCATCATTAATAATCGCTTCTTGTGATGAAGCTAAAGAGAGAAATCATAAAAGAGTTCTTCCTGGTCATCTTAAAATTGCTGTTTCTCAGCATGAAGAATTTGATTTTTTAGGTGAGACTGTAGCTAAATATCCTGATTTACTACAGTCTAATTCGAATAATAATAGTAATAATCATAATCATAACAATAATCATAAACAATGATTAATTATATTATTATTAAAAAAAGTGTTTTATACATCTGAATGTATTTGCTTTTATTTATATGGGATCTATTTATTAGTGTTCAATCATGACTTGTTTACGACTATATATTAGCTTTTCTTTGCATTTATTAGAAACCTATAGGGTTTTATAAATGTCTTCATTTTTTTATTTTTATTTGGTATATAAATTGGTTTTAACAAATGACTTTTAATAAATTTATTATAGTTTTCACAATTTTATATAGATTTACATTATTTTAAAGCAATTTGAAAAACTTTATTGCTAATTATATGAAACTTTAAAAGATAAAAAATTAAAAACAAAACAAATATATAAAAAAAAAATTAAATAGTAGTAAATAGTTATAAGTGGAGTAAATTTTGTTGCTGGTTATTCTAAAACATTTCTATAAATTAAATCAATAATAATAAAAATTAATTAATCTAAAATATAAATTTTATGAATAAATTAAAGTGAATTTAAAAAAAAAAAATTTAAAAAATAGAAAAAAAAAATTAAAATTTTTTTTTTTTTTTTTTTTTATTTTATTTTATGTATTTTTTATTTTTTATTTTTTTTTATTTATATTTTGATTCTAAATCTTTAGCTTTATGTGTTTCAGAGGCTAAAGTTCTTTTTGGCCAAAATTGATGCCAAAGTTTTTCACACTCATCAGCTACCCAACAACCCGCTAAATGAACTATAAGATCGCCTTTTCTCCAACCCATTTCTAAACCACCTATGGGATAAGAATTAAAGTATCTTTGTGGTAAAAAAGCAGTTTTACTTCTAATATCTTCATCTTGTAATAAAACATTAGCTAAAGCAGCTTGATGAGAATTTTGATCACCTAATTGAATTCCATTACTATACATTTTTTCCCATTTTCTAAATAGCTCTTCTATAAAATTACCATTGTTACGAATGAAAAAAGAACCTAAATTAATACCTGCAAAATCCTGTGAAACAATTAAATGAATATCATCTGGATTAGAATCAGTAGGCATTCTTATACTTGCATAACTACCTGATTTAAGCTTTATAGGAGAACCTAATAAAATTAATTTAGCTAAAGATTGTGGATGAAGAATATGAGAAGCTAAATCACGATCAGGATTCATTATTATAGCATTTGAATCTAAATACCATATCCATTCAGTTTCAGGATTACGATAAAGCACATCATAAATTGCATCTAATAAAAGCCAACGATATTTTCTTACGTCGTTAATTTTATATTTATCAATAAAAATATTCTTATAACCATATAAATCACAATATTCTTGACGATTTCTCATTATGTAATTATGTTGATCTATTATTTCGGAAGCATCAGGATTATATACTGTTAAAAGAATGATGTCAGAACCAGTAGGTTGTGGATTATCTATAGCATTAGCTTGATCATCTAAAATTTTAGTATCTGGTAATCTTGGACGTAAAAATTTTTTCATTAAAAGTTTTTCATCTTTTTGCGTACTTTCAAATTGAAATTTTTTTGCTTTTGAGTTTAAATCTTTTAAACTTTGAGCTTTATCTTCATTTTTAAAATATTGATTTCTTGCATCAGCTTCAACACTTAAAACTTTTTGCCCATCATAATTAACATTATCTAAAAAAGGTAAGAAACGTTTTTCTTTTTTACCATATAACGAATAATCAGTTGAATATTTTGAAATAAAACTTGATGGTTCTTCTCCCTCTGTTTTAAACCAAGAAGGATATGAAAATAGCCTATATGTGAAAAAGAAAATTCCCCCATATAATACACAAAGAAAATAAAATCGTTTAAATTTTCTTGTGAGAAGAGGAAAATAAACCATATCTAAATTGTATTATGGCTATTTAATTATTGTTTTTTTTTTTTTTTTTTTTTTTTTTTTTAAAAAAAAAAAAATCCTATAAAATAAATAATCCCAACAGATATAGAATAAACTTTTAAATATATATTTAAATATATATTTAAATATCAATATTCCAATATTTCTAGTGTATTATAGAGACGTTTATTCGTGAAAACGGAATGTAAATTAATAAGTTCAAATTTTTCAGTATAAAGTTATACAAAACATATAATAAAATATAATTTGTATATATTATATCTGCATTTTAATCTTTATTTTCCTATCACAAAGACCCTTAAAAGCCGATAACAACAATTATGCTATATAATACATATAATACACTTCACAGACATGAATGAAAAATCATTTTCCGAATTTTCCTCTGGTAAAATGAACTTCATGCGAATTTTAAAAATAGAAACCCAGAATATTCATGTTAACGAAAAAGGGGGGGGAGTAATAATAATATTAATAAAGTAAATAAATAAACCGTAACAATAAAAAATTGCAAATTGCAAATTGCAAATTCCAGCAATATTAAATATTATTATTAAATGCCAAATGCTAAAATGTTAAATGCTAAATAATAATATTATTATTATAAATATTATTATTATTATTATTATTAAATGCTAAATACTAAATGCTAAAAATAGTAAATAGTAAACAATAACAAAATAACAAAATAAATATCGTAAATATTAGCATTTACATGTAAATGTAACATTATTTATAACAATATTGTTTGTAACACTATTTAGAACGTTTATTTGTAGCATTTACTTGTAGCATTCATTTAATTAATTGTAGCCTTTACTGGTTGCCAACTAACCTGCTGTTATTTAATTTCAATGCTCCGTTATTCTTAATATTAATTTAACTAACTTTAAATGCCATTGCACAAAACAAACCCCATTATAATAAACAAATAATACGTAATTACTAATATATTTTTGTATTTATTATGCATGCAGCATTTAATATGTATATGTATATGTATATATGTATACAAACTTTTGAAATTTTTATTATAGTATTCTTATTTGTAGATCTTAGCTCTCTGCAAGTACTATTTTCGAAGATCTTAAGGACGAGTCTCCCATAACAACAGCATTTAGGTAAAAGTACTCAATAATAGACACCGTAGAATACACAAAAACGAAGCACCATCTCAATAAAAAAATGAAAATTAAGAATGGAACATGCTTGTTGTTGTAGAAACTCACATCGGTTTTTTCACTTTTACACCAATTTACAATAAAATAAATTATCTAACAAATTACTCAGTGTTCCATTTTTATCCCATTCTCAATTTTTTTGTTTTATTTGTACAAATAAGATTGACAAATGTAGTAATTATTTTACCTGCCCTGTTTTAATATACGATGGAATATAAAGTGATTCGTTTTTGCGTAACCTACGGGATTGTAGTATATAAATTTGTGTTCCTGTACAGTTGTCGATCGGTAATATTTATATACGGATATTATATACCGGTATATAAAACTTGTTTACGATTAATAAAATATAAGTAATGAAATCCCGTTGATTTTACATATTTATGTAGTTGTATTTGATTCTTAACTGGGTTAAATTTATTATTTATTTACGTAATTTTTTTTTTCTTTTTTTTTTTTTCTTTTTTTGTTTTTTTGAACCGATTTATTATGTTACTCAACTATTTATAGATGATTCAACATCCCTGTGTTATTCAGTACGCTATTGGTGTACATTATTATTGTACACAGTACCCAACTAAACATTCATTGTAATTGTAATTGTAAATGTAATTATATCCTGCTTTTAACTTTTTCTTTGACTTAATCCAAGTCCAATAAAGTTTCCTAAAACAAATAAATTCTCCTATGCCAAACCTATATAATAATAAAAAAAAAAAAAAATAACCTATATACCTACCACACTCGCTTGATAATCATATTATATTATATGCCATTTCCCCTCTTCAATAGCTAAATAAGGATAAAATAAAATAAACTAAACTAGACAAAACAAAATTGTAGACAGTACTATAGCCATAGTATACATAAACCCAAGTAAATCAAGAAGTGAAGAGTCAATAAAGAAAAGTCAAGAAAGAAGAGACAAAAATAAAGAAAACTAATCATAACATTATTAAACATCTTTGAAATCATAAATTCTAATCTCTCCATCTTCACTGGTACTTACAATTCTTGAATCATCCAACCCAACACAAGTGACTGGAGAATTATGTCCAGATAAGGTAAATAAATAATTTCCAGTTTCAATATCCCATACTTTAACACTTCTGTCATGTCCACCAGAAACTATTCTAAAGGTATCAATTCCTAATCCCCAAATTCCTTCAATATGCCCAAATAATGTCTTGACACACTTTTGAGTCTCCACATTCCAAATCTTAATAGTACTATCTAATGAAGATGTAATAATATGTGTAGGTCTTAATTTAGCCCTTTCTATTCTAAACTGCTCATTATCCATAACTGGAGTAGATAAGCTTAGAGCTGAATTTAAAAGTTGTTCTATGGCACCATTCTTTGTACCATATTCATCAGTAGAGTATAAACAATCATGTTGTATATCTTCCTCAGATTTATACGCTTTATCATAAGTAGAAATAGGAATAAATGTTGGTAATACTTTTGTTATTTGTCCAACATGAGCTTCTTCAATTGATTCTCCACCAAAAACTCCTATGCATGTTCTAGAAACCAAATCCCACATTCGAACAGTCATATCATCTGAAGCAGAAAAAAGAGTAGCTGAGTTTGAGTGTAATTTTACACTATTTACCCAGTCTTTATGCCCTCGTAAAGCAAAACAAGATTTATCACTATAATTCCATATTTTTATCGTGCTATCTGCTGAACCTGAAACTGTTAGCTTACCATCAAAATCAAGAGATAAAATACCTTCTGAATGGCCACGCAGAACAGCTAAACATTCTCCAGAAATATAATTCCATATCCTTATAGTGCGATCCATTGAACCTGTAATGAGTTTATGACTATCAAATACTAAAGCTCTAACACCCGATATATGGCCTTCTAAAGTTCTTAATAGTTCATTAGTTTCAACATTCCAAACTTTCACTTTAGCATCATAAGAGCCAGTAATCAAATATTTTCCATCAAACTGGAAACACATAATTCCATCAGAATGTCCTTTCCATTCCTTTTTCTTGTATCTAGCCATTCTCCAGTTTCTTTCAACGACACTTCTTTCTGAATAAACTTCTTTCCAAGGTCTAGTTCGTCTTGTTGTATTAGTTAGAGGGGGAGATAAACTCGGTCCTATAGATTCTTTTGTTATATTTGTATTTGAAGAATTTAAATTTCCCGAGTCATCATTGTGAGAAGTTGGAGAGTTATCTAAAGCTGGTCGTTTTATTACACAATTTTCAACTGATTCATTATCTATAGTTTTATCATGTTTGCGCTTATTTATCGACACTGGTTGGCATGATAAAGTAGGAACAGATCTAAGAGAAGATGAAAATGAAACGGAAGAAGTTGGTAAAGAAATAAGATTAGTTTCTTTAGAATTTCTAACAAGAGATTTAGCACGAGCAGCACGGACTAATCTTCGTTCCAAAAGAGGTAGTCCCCAACCACATTTTGTACATTTTCTATCTATATGTTGTTCACACATATGAAACCATACAGAATCATCATCTGCTAATGTATGCCATCTACGACAAACTTGGGTCGCTTTACATAATGAAGCCGCATCAAGATAACAAAGTATTTTAGTTGAAATTTCAGCAGGAAGTAAACTAATAAAATCTACCCTACTTAAATCTTTTAATAAAATAGAAGCACAAGAGAGTTGAGATGAACAACATTGTGCTAAAATTCCTTTTAAAATTAAATTCCGTTGTTGTGGAGGAGCAGCAGAATAAACAGACCAAACATGCGTAATAGCTTCTTGATCATTTTTTGATAATTTATCTAATTCATTTTGAACATTTTCTAATATGCTCCCATCTGAAACTCTTCTACATTGTAATTCTGGATTATGTCTGTAACAAAAGTGCCTTCTAGCTCCTGCTTCACCACCATAAACTTGTTGTGCCATGTGTTTACTTAAAAAAGGACCTACTACTTTTTTTGCTTTATCAGTATTATTTTTTTTTTCTTCCTCTTTGCTTTGATTTTCGTTATTATTTTTTTTATCCAAATTTGTATTTAAAATTTGATTATTTTGCAAAACTAAATTATCTCTTAAATCATTTGAAGAATTTATATCTGTCTTTATATTTATAGGGTTGGGGATATAAAAATTGTCCCTATTTTCATTATTTAGATTATTTTTTTCCATAATATTTGAGGAAAGTTTATTATTAGATGATTTTCCACTTTCAGTTTGCATATATTTAATAGTTTGGTTATTACAAGTATTTTCAATGTTTATTTTGTATTCATTGTTATTATTGCCACCGCTTTCCATTGCATTTGCATTTACGCTTGCGTTTGCATTTACGTTTGCATTCGCATTTGTATTCGCGTTTGTATTCGCGTTTGTATTCGCATTTGTATTTGCATTTGCGTTTGCTTTTGCTTTTGCTTTTGCTTTTGCATTTACAGGCACTTTATTAGTATGTTTTTCATTCTCATAGCATTCAATCACATTCTTAGACATTGTTGATCCTGTATTAGATTGATTTTGTGGAATAAATGCTATATTTATTTCATTTTGTGAGCATATAAGTTCATCATTTTCATTTCCATTTCCATTTCCATTTTTTCCCCCATTTTCATTTGCATTATAATTATAATTATTGTCATTGTTAATATTATTATTATAACCGAGATTATTGTCTGGTTTAAAGCCACTGTAACCGTAACCAGATGAATTATCCGGTTTTCTGTTTTGATCTTTTCCTTCCATATAAACTGTATTACCAGAAGATTTATTCGAGTATATTATAGTTCTTAACATTGTTAGTATGATATATATATATATATATATATATATATTTATCTATACTTATATATAATAACTAATAAAACCCCACTTTGGTTTTCTTATAATAAAATTTCTCTTATAAAAATGATTCAATTACTCACTTAATCACTCATTTAATAATCACTAACTATCAACTCCTTTTATACATTCCTTTAATAAAATAATTAATTGTAAAACGTAAACAATTTAAAATAAACTAGCAAATATTCCAAATCCTTAATTTGCAAGAAATTTAGTTTTTGGCACAAGATCGGTATATAATCACATAATTTTGTTACTAAGAAATATTATGTGTTGTTATGGTTACCTTGAGTAATTTGTTGTGATTCAAATTTAATTTTTTCATATTTAGCAAGAAATAAATTATGTGATTATAATATTTCCGGGTAAATTTGCTAAATTATGTGATTATAATATTGTCCGGGTAAATTTGCGAAATTATTTGATTTTATTCACAATATCTGTTGTTAAGGGCTTTATTATACTCTACAGTATATTATACTCTACAGTATATTATTCTATATAGTGTATAGTGTGCTGTACTGTATTCTATTATTTCGCATAACGTCATTATAATATATTGTTTTATTTTCTCTTATGTATACAATATCATTTTAACTATATAAGAAATAACTAGTTCTCATTTTTAGCAAAGTATGTTACACAAGTGAATCGTTTAATATTTCCTATTATATACTATATAATATATAACTTACATATAAATAATATAATGTAATATTTAATAAAATAATTAATAATTTATAATTAATATTGTGTACTATCAACGTTAAATAAAACGTGCTATAATATAATTTAAAATATCCATTGTCTTTATGTCCATTCCATAATTATCCTATCCATTTTCAGCTTTCATAATCCAAGCCTGATAACTATATAAAACCCAATAGTATTATAATATAATATTCATAGTATTTATAATAATAAAAAAAAAAACATAATATAAAAAATAAAAATGTAATTTGACAATAGCTCTAATTCAATTCCCATTGATTGGATTCCTTTGTAGTTTCTTAAATTTTGTATAATTAGTGCTCAAACCATTGTAGTATTTCTTTTTTGGATCCCTATTAAATGGCATTGAGCTACTCGATGATATTTTATTATACAACTTTTTCTTACAAATATATTCCTCATAATTAGATTCAGAATCTGATAATGCGATTTCATTAGTACAAACTAATTCTTTATCTCCCTTATTATGATTATTAGTTGTACTAGCATCAATAATTTTGTTCTTCTCTTCATCGCAGTTAAAGGTATCTGCATTTTTGTCCGTGCAGTCTTCTTTATTATTTTTTTCATAGTCGTCAAATTTAATTTTTTTAGTAATAAATTGCTTATTCTTAACGTTATAAATACGCATATCTTCATCCTTATCACTTTCGTATTTGCTTGATGAATCTATACTGCAACTTCTAGTTGTGATATTTTCAGATAATGCACTAATACTAGTAGAAGAAACTTGATTTACTAAACTATCAATATGACTTTGACATCCATTATCATTCTCATCCAACATAATTATTGAATCGTTATAAATAATAGTACTTGAGTTTTCATTTAAAATAGTCCCATCACAACATTCAAAATGTGACTTTTCATCCTTAGAAGTTATGCTGTTATTTGATTGGTTAGCAATTTCAACAGTGTTAACATCAGAGGTTGAAATATTATCTACTGTTGATGTTTCTTCAATAACTTCTAACGAGGAATTATCATAATTTGATATATTATCATTAATATCATTTACATCATTAATATCATTATCTTCAAGTTCATCTTGTTTATTATTAGTGATATCATTTTCATCATTTTCTTCATTATCTTCGATATCTTCATTATCCCCATTATCTTCATGCTCCGAGCATTCTATAACATCACTTAAAGTCAAACTTTTCAAAGAAGCATTTGAAATTTCAGATTCCGTAATAATTTCTTTTTTATCATTGTTAATTTTCTGATTATTTAATTTAACACTAGAAAACTTTTGAGTAAGTCTATAAGAATGTAATTTTCTGAGAGATAAAGTTGCTTCTAATTTTCCAGAGTTAATTTTCTTTGAAGGGGTATTTAATTTTGAAAAATGTTTATTATTCTTATTATTATTTATAGAGATATCATTATAATTTGAATTATTGTTATTATTAGTATTACTAATATTATTACAAAGTGGAAACTGACTAAAAGATGTATTCTTTGTATTATCTTGATCTGACAGTTTTTTAGCACATAATTCAATTTCCATAATAGTTTCTGAATAAAATTCACCAAAACCTGACATCCTAGAAAAATTTGAAAGTATTTTAGGTTTCCATTTAACAGAATCCATTTCTGAATAATCTTTATAAGATAATCTATAAGGCAATATACTTGAACGGTTAATAGTATTACTATTGTTATTAAATTCTTTCATTGTAATATATTTTTTATTTTTTGAACGTTTAGATTTTATTCCCCATTTTGGAAGACCACACATCCATTTATTTCCTTGAAAATCATAATCATAATCATAAGGGATATTATTTGGCTTAGATTTATTATCTAAAATATCAGTTGTTTCACACAAAGATGTAATAATATTTTTTTTTGGATTATCATTATCATTATTGTTATTGTTATTAATAATGTTATTCTTATTAGTGGTATTATTATTAGTATTTGATGTCTGTACATCATTATTATAACAAATCTCTTGATCAAAATTTTCATCATCTTTATTTTCAAAACGTCCTGGAGTAAGAATCATACAAGGAGCACATGGTTGTTTAAAAGATTCTCCTCTACTTAAAGCTGGATTATAAACAATATTTGAACCAAGATCTAAAGTGTTATCTTGATAATCAAGCACATGTATTGGTTTATCATAACCAACTTTGAAGCTTTCTGCTCCTGAAACAGGCTTTTCGGCATCCGCAATCATTTTAAGATAATTTTATATTTCAAAAACAAACTTTATAAAATAATATTTCTTCGGTAAATTAATAAATTATTGAAGCCAAATTTTCAGATGAAAAGAGCCCAATAATAAGATAGTATTAAAGATAATAATAACAATTATCTTTTTTTTTTTTTTTTTAAAAAAAAAAAAAGTCCTTAAATAAAAAGATTCGGCAACCAAAATATTATTTAAAAACGAAATAAATAACCTTGGTTAGTAAAATATTTACTATTAATTACTTCTTGTTATTATTATAATTATTATTATTATATGCCAATAATAAATAAACAAACAAATAAACAAACAAACAAACAAACAAACAAACAAATAAATAAACAAATAAAAAATAAATGGCATAGAGTTGAAACGATTATATAGGCATATAATGTGCCGCTTCCATCGGAGTTGCTTCGTGATTCCTTTCATTGCTGTAACTATGGGGTAATCCTTATTATATGCAAAAATATATGTACCTGTAAACACGTTTACTATACTATAGTTGACTCTATAGGAACTTTTATAAAGTGTATTAATATTTTACAATATATTGATAATAAATTAGGATACTTATAAAATATTCATTGCTACCTTTTAAAATGCATTTTTACATTCCATTTACTTCAGGTTAACCAAGTTATTTATTTCAACTCATTTGACTCCTTTCTCCATTTATTTCAAACCCCTTTTACATTTTCATCTTGTTCTTGTAAAACAATAAATTTTTCAATAAGATCAATAATTTAAAAGTGTTCTTAAGAAAGTTAATACTTTACAAAGAAAACTTACTTACTCCAAAATATCAAAAACTGACTACTGTTTTATTTTATATTATGTTGTTGATTATATAATCTCTGCCCAGGTAATACCCATTTTGCATATCTCTCTCAAAACGCACGCATATATGTCTCCGAGGGTAGGCATTTTGAGAGAGTTAACTGTATACAGTTAAAGTCAGTTTTGATTGCATTTACATACTCGTTTATTCACTTATTATTGATTATTGATTCTTTTTTTTAATAAACTATTTATAATAAGGAAAATATTACTATGCAAATTTAATATAGGGCATTTATTATTATTGTTATTATTAAAGTTAACTAACAAAATTATTTTTATTTTTAGCATTTTTATGAAAAGTAACTAGAATAAATTTGTCTTTATAAAGGGAAATAGAAAATATTGATATTTGAATAGAAATTTTATTTATTATTTATTGACTATTAATTAATTAATTATTTTTTTAGTAATTAATTTTTTAGTAATTATTTTTTTAGTAATTATAGATATTTGCAAAGTTGCGAATTTAATTACTTGAAATTTATATAATTTAGTTTTTACCACATTAGAATATTCGATTTAAATAATCAATAATAAATCATAAATAATTAATAGTTAATAATAATAATAATAATAATTAAATCACAAATGCACCAAAATAACGCTATAAAATCTCTTGCTCCTCCTATTTCCTTTAAAGTGGTTTTATTATGTTTAGCTTGGTACACTTGTTCTGCGCTTGGTAATAATTTATCAAAATCAATACTTACAGTATTACCTTTACCAATAACATTAACTCAAGTACAGTTTTTATCAAATATGTGTGGTTCATTAATTTATGCCACTATAAATAAAAATACTGCTAGATTACATTTACCTTCAATTACTTTAAAACCATTTTTATTTTGTATTTGTTTTCCATTAAACTTGGCAAAAAAAATTTTTAATTTAATACAACCAAAGGGAAAACGTACATTAAGTCCTTCCCTTTTAGGGATATCTAATGATGATATTAATAGTAATAATAATACTAATAGTAATCATTTATCTATTAATATTATTAATGAAAATAATGTAACAAAAGATCCTATGCTTAGTACAATTTTAGCTGAATGTGTTCCTTTAGCACTTTTCCAAATCTTTGGTCATATATTTTCTCATAAAGCAACATCTATGATTGCTGTTTCCTTAGTGCATACTATAAAAGGGTTATCTCCGCTTTTTACTGTTTTTATTTCAGTAGTTGCTTTAAAAATTAGATTTTCTTCAGGTACTTATTTGGCTTTAATTCCACTAACATCTGGTATAATTATGGCATGTAGTTCAGAAGCTCATGCTCATCCAGCTGGTGTTCTTTGGGCTTTAGCTGGAACATTAGTTTTTGTTGTTCAGAATTTATATTCTAAACATCTTCTTACTCCTGATAAATCATTATCTTTATCTTCATCATCTTCTTCTTGTTCTACTTTAAAACAAAATTCATTAACTGTTCCTTCTAATATTGCTTTAAAAGCAATTAGGTCACCATTAGAAATCAAAAATGAAAATACCGATGAAGAATTAAGTAAATCTAAAAATAATTCTAACAGTATTGATAGTGATGGTAGTTCATTTACTTCTCATTTATCTTCAAGAAACTCTCCAACTGGATATTTTGATAATATTAATGCACATTCCAGTTTATCTCCTACTCAACAATTGCAACAACAGCAATTACAACAAAATGAAAATATCGCTACAACTGCTACTCCTTCACCTTCTTCTATTCCTCCTTCTTTACAAATTTCATTTGAACCATGCAGTACTCCACCAGATCGTAATGATTTTTTGGATACTCATTTTAGAACTAGTTTTAATACCAATTCACCATTATCCAATAATAATAATAATAATAATAATAATAATAATAATGGAAATAAATCAAAAATTAGTTATCATCGTCGTAGGGCATCAAGTTTATCTATACAGACGAAAAAAATTGATAAAGTTACTTTATTATTTTATTGTTCCATATTAGCACTTTTATTTACTGTACCAATATGGTTATATTCTGAAGGATTACCTATTACTAGAAAAGTTTCACAAGAAATTGTGGAATTATTTGAAACGATTTTTAAAGATAAGTTTCCTAAATCTACAATAGAAGAAAGTTCATCTTCATCGTCTAGATTATTGAATACAAAATTTTCATTAACTAAACCAAAATCATCTGGTTCTGAATCTTTGAAATCAAAGTCTAAATTGAAAAATACAAGTACAATAACACTTGATATTTCAATCTATGTACTTTTGTTTGAGCTGGTCTTGAACGGGGCATTACACTTTGGACAATCATTATTGGCATTTCAAATACTTGGAATGGTTTCGCCTGTAACTTATTCAATAGCTAGTTTAGTGAAAAGGATTTTTGTAGTTTTAGTGGCTATTATTTGGTTTGGGCAACATGTATCGGGGGTTCAAATCGTTGGTATAATATTTTCATTTTTGGGATTGTATTTGTATGACAGGGCGGGTGGTGTTTTAAAGCAGCGTTCCGTTTTACCTATGAGCAATAAAAGTTAAAGGTACGCTTGTTATTTATTTTATTTTATTTTACGATGTATTTATTAATTACTTTTATGTATTTTTTACTATTCAATTTTTTACTTTTTTATTTTACTATTTATTATAAATTTCTATACTAGATATTTACTATATACCTACTTAGACTATTACACTATTTATTCAATTAAATGTATATTATATTACTATATAAACAGTACTAACTATTCTAATTTTATGCAGGTTTATTGGTAGTCTAAATGCAAAAAATTTGTTTAAATAAATTGTCTCGGTGTGTTTGTTTTTAATAGAATATAGATTGAGTAATAATAAAAATGAATAAGAATAAATAAGAATAAATAAAAATATAAATAATAAATAATAAATAAATGCGTGCTTTAAAAAACCCTAGTAGCTTCATAATATCACGTGCCCTTCCCCGCTTCGTTTTTAGTAAATAATGGGTCAGTTGCATACTCGAAATTCGCAATATCTTCTATTTAAAGCCCTATTTATACCGGGTAATATGTATTCCCCTCTGATTACCCCAACAAGAAGCGCGGGTTTTTCTATTTTTCCCAATGCCTTAGGAAGATCAAAGGTGATTTTACTGTATATTTTTTTTTATTAATTTTTTTATTATTATTTTTTATTATTTTTTTTTTTATTATTATTTTTTTTTGTTTACTTTTCTGCCCCTCCTTTTTTCCATCCCCTTCATAAACTAAAAAAAATTTCAAAAAAATTTTTTTTGATCTCCCCTACACGACTTAAGATATATTTTGTGTGTATATATATATACTGCAATATAAAATATTTATATACTATCTATAATAATAAATAATATATAATATATAATATATATACATACATACATATAAACATACATATCTAAGTTTGTCATAATGCTAAAAAATCAAATTATTGAAAACCCGGCTTTGCCAGCCAAAAAAAAAGTTACATGGTCTAATATTGCTTTAGGGGCTGGTCTAAATTTATTTGAGTATGGTTAAAAAAAAAAAAAGAAAAAAAAATTGTATTTTTTTTTTTATTATTATTGCTTCACTAACATTTTAGGGTCACATCTTTAGGACAACCTTTTGAAGTTATTAAGGTAATTTATTTGTATATGCATATATGTGGAAACTGGATTATTTTACATAAATAAGATAAGACAATACAATACAATACTACTAAGCATTGAATTGCATACATGCTTAAATTATTAATACAATACTAACCAATAGACAACAATGGCTGCTAATAGAAAAGACACATTTCCCGAAGCAATTCGAAGAATTTGGTCTCGAGGTGGTGTTTTAGGGTTTTATCAAGGATTAATTCCATGGGTGAGTTTACTATTTTTATAAATATGAAAACATTGAAAATCTGATTAAAAAAAAAAAAAAAACTAACAATTAGGCTTGGATTGAAGCATCAACAAAAGGCGCTGTATTACTCTTTGTTGCTTCAGAAGCTGAATATCGTGCTAAAGTATTTGGAGCAAATGATTTAATGGCTGGACTTTTTGGAGGTGTTACAGGAGGATTAGCACAAGCATATGCAACTATGGGATTTTGTACATGTATGAAAACAGTTGAAATTACAAGAGCAAAACAAGCGCAAACAGGTGTAAAACCACCTGGTACATTTACAGTTTTTATGGAAATTTTTCGAAGGGAAGGTATTAGTGGAATAAACAAAGGTGTAAACGCTGTTGCTGTGCGACAGTGTACAAATTGGGGTTCAAGATTTGCATTTGCACGTGTAGGAGAAAATGCAATTAGGAAAATGTCTGATATTCCGGAAGATAAATCACTTAATTTTTTTCAAAAAGTTGGAGCTTCAGCTGTTGGAGGAGCTTTATCTACATGGAATCAACCTATTGAAGTGGTGAGGGTTGAAATGCAATCGGCAACTAAAGGGTTTTTACAAGAAGGTAATGCTCCAAAGAAAACTGTTTTAGGTACATTGAAGGATATTTATAATGCAAATGGTATAAAAGGTTTATATAGAGGCGTCACACCACGTATAGGGTTAGGTATTTGGCAAACCGTTTGTATGATTGCATTAGGGGATATAGCAAAGGCCCATTTGAAGCATTAGTGTATAAAAGAATTACAATTGTGTGTGAGCATATAAATACAAATACAAATATATATATATATATATATATATATATATATATATATATTTGTATATTTCATTACATAAATAAACAAACATACATAAAAACATCAAAGAAAACATTCATAAAAATAAACAAATTTGTATCAAAATAAACACATATTATTGATCATTAAACTTAAATGCAATTTGATTAAGATTGTCATCCGCCAATTCAACCCGTAAAGTATCCCTAGTAGATTCAGACTGTATCCTTTTAAAAGAAGCTAAGGATTTAAGGGTTGATATTAATAGTTTATCATCTTTATGAGTAAAAGTAGGAATAATCGAATTTGATTTATTAGTTGACTGTTTTTGTAGTTGTTGTTGTTGTTGTTTACTTATAGAGTCAGGAGGGGGTGGTGGTATTGATGATGAAGGAGTAGGAGGAGGTGGAGGGTTTGATGGTAAAGGGGGTGGAGGTGGAGGTGTAGATTTAGATAATATATTTGGTAAAGGAATTGGATTAGATGTTGATGATGATGATGAAGGTGATTTTGAATTTGTATTATAATTGTAAATTTTAGATTTATTTTGTGAATATGACTGTGATCTATAAGTATTATTTGAATATTCATTATAATTTTTTACATCATTTATAGCTGTTGATGTTGGTGTAGATTGTGAATAATCACGTTCTTTATTTCTTTCCCATGTTCGATATTTAGTTATATTGCCACGTAATCTTGTTTGATCATAATGTGCATTATTAATAGAATTTGAAGTTTGATTATTTCTATGATATATACCAGGACGATAATAAGTATTATGATGATTGTGATTATGATTATGATTATAGGTATGATTATTATAATTGCTATAATTGTTATAATTACTATAATTATTATAATTGTAACTGTAATTATTATATCGTCTTGGGTTATTATCACGTGTATAAGGACGAGAATGTGAATCAGAATTTAAATTTGAAGTGGAATTTGAGTTTGGATTGGAATTTAAATTTGAAGTGGAATTTGAGTTTGGATTGGAATTCAAATTTGAAGTGGAATTTGAGTTTGGATTGGAATTCAAATTAGTATTTGAATTTGATCTTGGTCTTGATTGTGATTCCGATTGTAGTGTTTGAAACGTGATACTGTTGTTGTTATTTTTATAAGAATTCGTTTTATCATTCGGAGAATTCCGAGAATTTGATTTATCCATGTGATTAGTAATGTTAAAAAAGATTTGATGAAAGTGGGTATTTAAAAAATTATTAATGGTTGTAGCTATTGTGTGATTATTGTGTGATTATTGTGTGATTATTTTATGATTCTTTTATGCTTCTTTTATGCTTCTTTTATGCTTCTTTTATGCTTCTTTTATGCTTCTTTTATGCTTCTTTTATAATTTTGTATAAGTTTTGAATAAGTTTTGCATTTATTTCATTTATTTCATTTATTTCATTTACTGTAGTAAACCTATAAAACCATTAAATAAAAAAATAATTAACCGCTATAACCTATACGAAGAAAATAATAAAAAGAAAAAATAATTTAATAGTTTAATAATTGAATAAATGAATAATTTAAATATTTATTAATAACATAATTAATATTGTTTTTCTCCTTGTAACCATGACAACATTCACAAAGTTCTCTCCAGTATCCCAAATGAAATTATATCATTTGAGAAGGAAAGTATTAGAAAAGTATAAAAGAGCAAGGAACGACGTTTGAATGAAGACATATTGAAAACATTTACATATACTTCTATCTATATATATATACAAATTATTTACATACTGTATAAAAATTGTTCTATAATATTAATAATACATAATGCGTAGTTTATTTGTATTATTCTCATTTATAATGTCTGCTGTTTTAGCATCTAAACAAGCAAATTATATAATTGCATTTAAAGATCCTGCAAATACTCCTTCATCAGTTTTCAATAAACTTAAAACTGATATTCTCGCTTTGAATGGGCATATTACTTATGAATATGTCACCGTACTACGAGGGTTTGCTGTAACTTTCCCTCAAGGGGAGGCAAATATTGCTTCTTTACGTGAAAAACTCGATCCTCAACATGAAGTGTTTATCCAAGAAGATAAGGTTATTTCTATTGATACTGATGGTAAATAAGTTTTAATGTATGAAGTTATTTAATTTGATTTCTTCGGTATATTTGGTTCAGGTTTATTTTCAGTTTCGTTTCAATTCAATTCAATTCAATTCAATTCAATTTCAATTTCAATTTAATTTAAATGCATGTTCAAATTTAATTCAATTTCAACGCAAAATTCAATGCAAAATTCAATGCAAAATTCAAATCACTCTATAAATTATGTTTACATTAAATACGTCTTGTTTTATCTATGGTATATATAGTATATAATTAATATACTTTTAATACGTGTTATATAAGCTTTTTTTAATTACATACGTAGTATATTATTATATTATATTAATTTATTATATTATATTATTATATTATATTATATTATTATATTATTATATTATTATATTATTATATTATTATATTATTATATTATATTATTATATTATTATATTATATTATTATATT
>JAJMCZ010000132.1:17773-32165 GCA_030573245.1 Ascobotryozyma americana | reverse complement strand
ATAATAATAATATTCATAAGGGCTTTACCTTAGTATGGATGAACTAAGGTAGGTATATAAGCATGATATGCCAAATTATGTGGTAATATATTCGAAATGGAAAGTGATATAATCTCAAAAAGTGAAGCAGTTTTTTTGGAAAGCATTATATGCACCTTGCAAATACGCAGGACTTAAAAAACAACTTGCACAACTGTTGGAAAATGTTTAATACGTTCATTCGCTTTAGTAATAGTATTTGTAAAGAAAAAGAATAGAACATAAAGACTTTGCGTAGATTACATAGCATAAAAATAAAAATAAATTTTCCTTACTTCATATTAAAATTCCTTTGGTAATCTTTACAGACTAAAAATATTTTCAACTTTGATTTATGAATGGGTTATCATTAGTTAGAAAACAACGAGAAAGACATCGTTAAAACAACATTCACCACTAAGTTAGAACTTTATGATTATAATGTAGTCCCATTAGGATTAAAAAACGCGCCTAGCACATTTCAAAGATGATGATATCCTTGCTGATACTAGTGTGGCAGTATACCAGGTTTATCTAGATGATATTTAAGTATTTAGCAAACCAAAACAAAGGTTTTATAAACATTTAAATTCGATATTACAAAAATCAATTTATTGGTCAACTTAAAAAAGTGTCAATTTTTCAAAATAAAAAATAATACATTTAGGTCGTATGATAAATGTAAGAGGTTACTCAGATCCAGATAGAATGTAACGGACTTGGATCATTCTCTATGTTTATAAATTTAAAATTATCTACGATGTTTTACTGATTAAATATATTTACAATATAGAAATTTACATTATAAGTATAGGATTATATCGTAGATAATTTGACATATATTATACATAAGATAGAAAGAAGAGTATTTAGAATATATAATCTAGTATACGATATCAAGTAAATGTAGTGGAAGTCAGATATCGGCAATCACGTTGTGGTCTAGACCATGAATGGTGTACTTTATAAATGTAATAAGTACGTTCTTGGTAGAAAGAAATGTGTATGTGTTCTTGGAGTTTATTAATAATTATGTTTTGTGAAAAGTGAAAATGAAGAATGTGTACTCAACAGTAGCCATAATGACGTTTAAACTGGAAAAGATGTTTTGAAGTGTTATAAAGAGTGTGTCTTTAGTTGGAAATTATTGTTTTGATGCAAGATGCTACGAGGTAAGAAAGAGATTCTAGAAACATGTAAATGCATATAAAATGGAACCGAGCACTATATTAAAATATTAATAGATATTATAACATAAAACGGACAAATGAGAAACTTATAAAAGCATCAATCATTATTATTTATTACTGTTTATTACTGTTTATTACTGTTTATTACTGTTTACTACGGTTTACTACTGTTTCTTAAGAAATTGCTGGTTGCTAGGCGAGTATATTCAATAATCGTGCTAATAAGCTTTATATCAACTGCAATTAAAAGTTAAAACATTGCCTAGTATACCTACCATACAAATGCTATATGCAAATTAATACTATGTATGCAAATTAATACTATGTATGCAAATTAATACTATGTATGCAAATTAATACTATGTATGCAAATTAATACTATGTAGTATCATCATGGTTGCTATATAAAGCATCACGTGACACGTGCTGTATGTAAAACAAACCCTAAACGCGAATTTTCTTTGTTTTGTTTGTTTTTTTTGTTTTTTTTGTTTTTGTTTTTGTTTTTATTTTCCTATAGGAAAATAACAACAACATAAAAAAATACAACATAAAAAAAAATACAATATAAAAAACAAAACAAAACAAAACAAAACAAAAAACAAATTTCAACTGGACAATAACTTAATATTATATAATATATATTATATATATTACATTATATACCTCTTTTACAGACAGGTTGTCTTTTATACCACTTTATTCAGAAGTTAAAGTAATTTCTACTCTAGGAGAGACGAAACGAGTCGAGACGAGTCAGTTTACTTTTCAAGGGTATTTTTTACATTTTTTGTCCTTTTTTCACAATTTTTGTAGTATATCCTATCGTATATTATAACATTTTGTACAGTTTTGATCTGTTTTACATATACCACATTTGAACTCTGTTTCGATTATTGGATATCCTTTTTTTTGTCTTTTTGTCTTTTGTCTTTTTTATCTTTTTGGTGGAATAAAACATTTTTTGTTTATTTAATTCCCTTATTATACGGACTCGAAAGCTTACAAGTTATTTTATCCTATTTTTTGATATTTATTATCATTATCTACATTATTCAAAATGGTTGAATCAGATATGACTTCAGTTGTACGTGTTGTGCTTTTTATCGCGAGATCAATAAATAAACTATTGTTATAATAAATAAAAGTAAAACTTTATCAACATTTTCTAACTCGTTTCTAGATTCGCAGAAAAAAAATTGTTAAAAAAGGTGTAGCCTTCACCCTTATGGTGTGTGGTGCTTCTGGAACTGGAAGAACTACTTTTATCAACACTTTATGTAATAGAAATGTACTTCCACACGAGGAACTTCCTGATCCAAGTGCTGCAAATCTTGAGCCTGGAATTAATATTAAGCCTATATCAGTCGGTGAGTATTTTTTATTTTTATTAGTTTTTACTAGTTTTTATTATTTTTTATTTTTTATTATTTTTTTATTTTTTTATTTTTTTATTATTTTTTTTTATTTTTTATTATTTTTTATTTTTTTATTTTTTTATTTTTTTATTTTTATTACTTTTTATTTTATTATTTTATTTTTTTATTATTTTCTATTACTTTTTTATTTTTTTATTTTTTATTTTTTTTATTTTATTTATTTTATTTATTTTATTATTTTATTATTTTATTATTTTATTATTTTTTATTATTTTTTATTATTTTTATTATTTTTTATTTTTTTATTATTATTACTTTTTATTATTTTTATTATTTTTTATTTTTTTATTATTACTTTTTATTACTTTTTATTATTTTTTATTACTTTTTATTATTTTTTATTTTTTTTTATTTTTTTTCACCGCTAACCATCAGAATTGGACGACGATGAAAAATCAAGAGTCAGTCTAACTATAGTTGACACTCCTGGATTCGGTGACAATATCGATAATGAAAAATGGTAAGTTGTCTTTTCTTTTGTATTATGACTTTACTTTACACATTGTTTACTAATTTTCATTTTTTTCTACATCATCAGCTTTAATGCCATTTTAGAATACCTCGAACGTCAATATGATGATATTTTGACTGAAGAATCTAGAATTAGAAGAAACCCTAGATTTAAAGATAGCAGGGTACATTGTTTATTATATTTTATTACACCTACAGGTCATGGGTAAGCAATAAAACTTTTTTTCAATATGTACTTTTTCTTTCTAACCTGTCCTTTTTTATTTTACTTTTTATTTTAACTTTTTATTTTTATTTTTATAGACTCCGAGAATTAGATATAGAGCTTATGCGTAGATTATCGCCTCGCGTAAATGTTATTCCTGTTATAGGAAAAGCTGACTCTTTCACCTCTTCTGAATTATCAGAAATGAAAAAATTAGTAATGGAAGATATTGAATATTATAAAATCCCTATCTATAACTTTCCTTATGATGTCGAAGAAGATGATGTTGAAACTATTGAAGAAAATTCCGCTTTAAGAAGTTTGCTTCCATTTGCTATTGTTGGAAGTGAAGAAGTATATGATGTTCATGGTGTTAAAGTTAGAGGACGTCAGTATCCTTGGGGTTTAGTTGAAGGTGAGTATTTGATTATTTAACATATATATAAATATTATCTGTTATACGCTTATATTTATTATTTTCAACAATTGTAAATTAACCTTTTGTTTTATTTCTTTCCAATCAATAGTTGAAGATTCATCGCATTCAGATTTCATAGCTCTTAAATCAGCATTATTAGGATCTCATTTAATAGATCTAAGAGATATTACACATGACTTTCTTTATGAAAATTATAGAACCGAAAAACTTTCACGTGAAGTTGATTCTATTCAAGGAGATCGGTCAGAAACAATGTCACAAATAAAAGATGATGCACTTCGAAGAGAAGAAGAACGACTCCAAGAAATGGAATCAAAAATGCATAGAGAATTAGTGGACACACAACATGAATTACACAATAGAGAAGAAGAACTTCATAATATTGAATCTCGTTTAGCATATCAGCATTTAACTTCTGCCGATGGTAGTAGGATAGTTAAAAAGCAAGAAGTATTGATTAAACATGAAGAGTGATTGGGTTTAAATTTTTTTTTTTTATCATTATTTATTATGTGTTTTAAAAATTTTTTTTTTCCTATTTGTTTTGCAATAGCTTTCTTTACTCTTTTTTCCCTCCATTTTTATTTGTTTTATGTTACTTGGGGTTTCTCTTTTCCTTTTTTTTTTTTTTTTTTTTTTTTTTTTTTTTTTTTTTTTTTTTTTTTTTTTTTTTTTTTTTTTTTTTTTTTTTTTTTTTTTTTTTTTTTTTTTTTTTTTTTTTTTTTCTCAAGCCTTTAATTTGCTTTTGAGTTTATCTATCGCATTTTTCTATTTATATGTTTTTTTACCATTTAAATTGTTCTTTCTTTAACAATATATGAATATAACAAAAAATTTATTAATTTTCTAGGATTTTAAGTAATAAAAAAAAATACAAAATATGAATGAATGAATGCATAGAATATACTACAATAAAAAAGAAAAAAAAACACCAAAAGAAATAATCATAAAATAAGAAATAATAAATCATGCAGAAAGTTCCATAATATACAAAATTACTATACAAGTAAAAATTCGATCTATAAATGAGAAAAAAATATGTATTAAAAAAAAAAAAAAGAAAAAAACGAACGAAGTAAAAATGCTAGTATAATAAAATAAATAAAAAAGAATTGTATCTTACTTTTAAAGGTGAAGTTATTTTAGTCCTGTAGACTTGTATTTTTTAAGTTGATTGTAAAATGTTTATAATTAGTTATGAGTTGTTATAATTCCTCACCTTTTTGAGTCTATTTTGCTAAATTGAGACTTTATTAAATCATCATTAGAACGAAGACCACTACTTCGATTCGGAATATGGTTGTGTTTATGTCTGACATATTTTCTTGTAGAAGAATTAATTGAAGTTATTGGGCTTTTTGAAATAGAACTAGCTGGAGAAGATGGTTTAACTAAATGATTATCATCTATAGAGGAAGATCTAGAAATGTGTGTTGCTCCATTTAATTTTACTTCTGAATTTGTAATTCCAATATTATTAGATGAATTCAAATTAAAACCAGAAAGGGATGCTGAAGAAGCAGAAGGAGCAGTAAAAGAGTAATCAGAAGTTAATGAACTTGAAGGAGATGCAGAAAAATTATTATGTGCATATGAAGATGACGAAAATGAAGTATTATTTGTTAAAGGATTAGCTGAAGTATATGAATTTGAAAGAGAAGATGACATCATCACACCAGAAGTAGCAGCTGAAGCAGAGGAATGTGATTTTGGCCATATAACATGGCCATCAATAGACATTGCTACGGTATCTTTTTCTTTTGGCATAGTAAGCTTTAATGGTAATGGATGTCTGGCAGTTGAATTCGCCATAGGATCAGGTGAACAAGTTTCAATAGATTTTATCCATGGATCTGCAAGTGCTTCAACAATTGTACATCTTTTATCTGGATCGGGCTGAAGCATTCTGAAAAGTAGTCTTCGTGAAGGTGGAGGTAAAGAATCAATGAATTTATTTTTTGAAGGAAGTGGAAATGTTGTTGGTGATAGTGATGAACTTACTGTATTTAAATTCATATCTGGATACATACAATAGTACCATTTAATACTATCCACGTAAGCCTTATATTTACTGCATTCTGTGTCAACAGCTTTATTAAATGGATTACCACCAAATGTCATGCAAACAAAAACAATTGCACATGACCAAACATCAATCATACGTGCATCATAAGGAAGATTTCCATATTCTTTACAAATGAAAACTTCCGGTGCCATATAAGGTTCAGATCCACAAAGCCCTCTAGAAAGTTTACATTTACCTGGTGTATGTGTAAAATGATCCCTTTCTTCTGGATGAGTAACATCATCACAAGCAACTATAACATCAGCTACACCAAAATCTGAAATTTTTAATGTACCGTCTGCAGTTAATAATAAATTTTCTGGTTTAATATCTCTATGAGCAATTCCATTAAGATGTAAATAATCAACACCCCAAAGTAATTGTTTAAACAAGCAATTTCTTTCTGTTGGATTCATACCAGGATGTAAAAAATTAACATTAAATTGTTTAATTACATCAAATAAATCACCACCTGCACAATACTCCATGACAAAGCACCATTGGTCGTCTTTGCCTAATAAAAGTAACTCTGTATTGATAACATTTGGATGTCTTAATGATTTCGAGACAAGGTATTCAGCAGCTAATTTGTCATAATATTCTGACTCTGTCTCCTTTGCAGCTTTTTTACGAAATTCTTTTACAGCAACAATTTCACCATTGGAAACTGATTTTGCTGTATATACAACCGCTGTAGCACCTTGTCCAATATTACGTGTAAAACTTCCTAAAGAAGATTTTAACTCAGATGTTGGAGTATAATATTTAGAAAGATACTCTGTAGGAACTTCAAACCCTTCAAGTGGTACAAATGAGGGATTTAAATGATGAGATTTTGATCCAATACCTGTATCAGCATGATGAGTAAAACCTTGAGTAATAATTTCTTTTTTCTTTTCTTCAGTGGCAGACATTGAAAATGCGCGTGCCGGTCTCATAAATGGCTTAATATCCATACCTTGTGGGGTTCTATAAGAATGTTCAGTTGGTCTTAAAATTGGAGTACTACCACGTTCTTTTCTTTTCTCATTTGAAATTATCATTGAAGAAGTTTTATGTACAGAAGGAGGTTGAGGTGATTCTAATTTAGTTGATGAAATAACTCTGTCATTTAAAGCTAGTTGTGTTTCGTGATGTGGTCCAGGACCATAATATAAATCAGTCAAACTATTCTTTGAGGGTGCTGAAGAAGCAATTTCATGTTTTGGAGGTAAGGATACAATCATACTAGAAACCGAAGGAGATTTAGAACTTGTGCTAGGATTATAATTATTATTATTAAATCCATCTGTAGATGCTAATGAAGAAGTCGTAGCAAAACTACTTGCACCATAGCTGCTATTAAAATTGTATCCAGAAGAGATTGAATTATTTGAATAAGAATTGTTATTATTAACAGTAGTAGGTGTTGTTGTTGTTGTTGTTGTTGTTGTGCTTGTTATAGGTTTAGGATAATTAGAATATTGAGGTGGATCAAAAGGAGATGCAAGATTTGCACGTGGTTTGGGAGCAGGAGTAGGAACAGGTTTTGATTTTCCAAAAATAGAACCATTACCAATAGAATGAGAACGGTTTGGTCTAGGACTAGTACTATTTACAGAGCTAGTTGTAGGAGAATTACTAAATTTTTTACTAGAACTTTCAGGGATTTTAGGTGATTTAGAAGAAGTAGATATTTTAGGTAAAGAAAGCTTACTAGATTGTTTTTTACTAGAATGTGAAGTTGAGTTAGATAAAGAAGAATGTGATTTTTTATTATGAGCATTTGCAGTAAAATTTGAAGCCGATCGAAGTAAGCGAGATAATGGAGACATATTTGTAATAGCCTTAACTGAGGATGAAGATGGATTATTAGAAGTTACATCTGAAGAAGTTGAAGCACGTGAAATATGTTTTGAAGACAAATTTGATGAATTTGAGGATGAGTTTGAAGATTTTGAAGAAAAGGCATTAAAATGAGATTTCAGTTTTCCTGAATGAGAATTTTTATCTACATCGTTTATAGTATTTTTTAATGGAGAGCTAGCTATTGGTTTTTGACTTGCATTGTTAGTAGAAGAAATTGAGGCATTTGATGAAGAGTTTAAAGAAAAATCAGAATTTGGTTTGTCTAATGAAGTTGCAGAATTGGGGTTCAAACTGGGAGAATTTCCTATAATAAAAGTAGCTTTAGCGTGAGTTTTTGAACTACTTATATCATTATAATTATTCTTCTCACTAGAATTATTATCGCTTCTAGTTAATCGGCGTGGGGGGAGATGATTTGAAGTATTTTGAGATGAGGATGGATTTGAGTGTGGTGGAAGGTCAGAAATGATCATAGAAGTATAATGAGAAGATTTAGTGAAATCTGAGCTATTGTGGTCATCAGCTGGTTCTTCTTCTTCTGGTATACTTGTGATAGTATCTGCTGGTTGTTGTGGCGCCATTGTGTACAGTGATATAAATGTAGTATTTGGTTATATTATAAACCTGGATGCGGATAAGTGAATTGTTATTTTTGTGTTAATGTGGTGTAGAGTGTGAATTGTGTGATTTATTTGGAAATTCCAGTAGTAAGTTAGTCCAAAGTATGGAATGTCAAATGGCAATCTAAGTATTTGTCAGTATAGGTTTAAGAAGCATCTATAGTAACTTGCGTTGCCAGTATCTATGTGATGTGTTGTATCTTCACTTTATTTTGAGTTTGAAATTTAAAATAAGCGTTGAATTTAAATTATTTTAATTTAAATTAGCTTATTTGAGATTAAAATTTAATTGTTTTAAATTTTAAAAAAAACTTTAAATTTTAAATTAACCTTAATTTATGTTGAATTTTAACCTATTTTGAGTTTAAAATTGAATTAATTTAAAATTTATTTTAAATTATTTAACTTTAAATTGTAAATTTATTTTAAATTTAAAATTTATGAGTATTTTGAGATTAAAATTTAATTGTTTTAAATTTTAAAAAAACCTTTAAATTTTAAATTAAGTTTATTTTAAATTTTAAATTAACCTTAATTTATGTTGAATTTTAACCTATTTTGAGTTTAAAATTTAAATTAATTTAAATTTTAAAAAAAACTTTAAATTTTAAATTAACCTTAATTTATTTTGAATTTTAAATTTAAAATAAATTTAAAATTTATGAGTATTTTGAGATTAAAATTTAATTGTTTTAAATTTAACTTATTTTGAGTTTAAAATTTATTTTAAACTATAAATAAACTTAAAATTTAAGTTTATTTATAATAATTTTGAGTTTAAAATTATTTTAAATGTAATCTGTTTAAATTTTTTCAACTCAAAATTTATGTTGAATTGTAAATTATTTAATTTATTTTAAATTATTTTGAATTTGAAAGTAAACTTTAGTTTCAAGTTTATTTTAATTTATTTGGAGTTATTTTAGATTTAAATAAACTTTGAATTTAAATGATTTCAGCTTAATTTAAATACAAATTTATTTTGGATTTTAAATTAATTTAAGTTTTAAATTTAAATTATTTAAATTTATTTTAATAATTTAAATTTAAAATTTAAAATTAAAATTAAAAATTAATTTAAAATAAATATTTGCTGTTGATTTTTGGTTTCCTTATTAAATTAATTTCCTTAATTTGTTAATTTGCTGTGTTTTTAAATTTTCTATTTTTGATTCCTGTTTGTTTTTATTTTTTTATTTTTATTTGTTTTTATTTGTTTTTATTTGTTTTTATTTGTTTTTATTTATTTTTATTTATTTTTTATTTTATTTATTTTTATTTATTTTTTATTTTATTTATTTTTATTTATTTATTTTTATTTATTTATTTTTATTTATTATTTTCTTAAATTAATTAAATTAGTGAAATTGGTATTTTTTAAATTTACCTCACGATCAATCCACTTCGGTTAATTTTGGTTTCAATTTCTGGTGTTTTTCTTACTTTCCGTATACTTTCTGTTGGTTTTCTTTAGAAAAGGTAACAAACCGTAAAAAACCGTAAAAAAACACAAAAAAACACAAAAAAACTTAAAAAACCTTAAGAAACCACTAAAAAAACATAAATTAGTGTAAAACTGACGTAAACGTCTGTAAATCTCTGTAACTCTCTGTAACTCTTATGCAACCCTGTTAACTGCCATACACACCCTTGGAAATGTTTTCTGTTCTCGTTTTGATGTTTTCCTTTTATAAAAATCCAAATCCAAACCCAATTCAATCTCAAATTCAATCTCAACCTTGTTGCTTAGCTTCGGATTATTATAATTGTGGTTACATAAGGTCTTATTGTATATTACTAATTCGTGGATCACAGCAATTAGTCCTAAACAGGCAATTTACCAAACAGGGTAACTGTTTTCTTGGAACTTTTATTATTTTTTTCCTTTTTCACTACTATACGGAAATATAAAAAATAAAAATAAAAATAAAAAAATAAAAAATAAAAAATAAAAAATAAAATATAAAAAATAAACTATAAAATGAATTGTTGTTGTTATGGAAACTCCATAGCAACCATACGGAAATTGTACCATTCACCACTATAATTTGCAGGCAATGTATTACGTATATAACATATTTTATTGCCTTAATAAATTAAAATGAATTGAAACTAATAAATGAATAAATACGCAATATAATATAATATTATATAACACTATATTATAACTACGGAATAATTTTAATATTGGAAAATCTAATCGCTCAATATATTCCGTCGCAGATTTCTAATCTATAGTAAAAATATCCACTTGATCGTAAATACCACGTAATAGCTACCATTTCCTCCATCTCAAACAGCTCCTATTATAGTATTTGATATAACCAGCAAAATAACGCCGATAGCCATATAAGAATAATAGCAATAATAAGTAATAAATAAAAGAGATATTAAGAATAAGAATAAATAGCAACGTTAATAATAAAAGCCTCCAAACCGATATGAGACGATTAACAATGTAATAATAAATATAAACATGATAAGCAATAAATATAAACAAATATAAACATGATAAGTAATAAATATAAACAAACATAAACATAACAAACACTTTAAACACACCACACAACATATCATAAATATAAACATAACAAACACTGTAAACACACCACACAACATAATCATGCCGAAAAATAATTAACATCCCTTCCTAGATCCACGTGCACTGTCACGAGTTTTCCAAGTTTTCCAGCCTTCGAAGTCAACTAATGCCTGCATACACCCCCATTCCGTAATTTTTTTATCCAGCCAAACGAGCGAAACAGGTTTTGTAAGAAAGTCGTTGCATCCAGCTGCTAAAGCAACCTCCTTGTCTGATTGTAAAGATGAAGCAGTTAGAGCAACAATGATTACTGGACTTCGAAATAAAGAAGAAGGTAAATAATCTTCATTTAATTTTTGAAACGCATCATCATTCATTAATTTGTCTTCAATCTTATGTTCAACTTTTGTGGTTTTGCAAGCATCTTTATTATTTATATTTTTCAATTCATTTTTAGAACTATCTTTATTTTTCAATTCATTTTTAGAACTATCTTTATTTGTCAATTCATTTTTAGAACTATCTTTATCTTTTAATTCATTTTTAGAACTATCTTTATCTTTTAATTCATTTTTAAAACTATCTTTATCTTTTAATTCATTTTTAGAACTATCTTTATCTTTTAACTCATTTTTAGAACTATCTTTATCTTTTAATTCATTTTTAAAACTATCTTTATCTTTTAATTCATTTTTAGAACTATCTTTATCTTTTAACTCATTTTCAGAACTATCTTTATCTTTTAATTCATTTTTAGAACTATCTTTATCTTTTAATTCATTTTTAGAACTATCTTTGTCTTTTAATTCACCTTTGGAAATATTACCGTCTATTTTTTTCAAATTAGAATTTGATCGTAGTCTTTGCTGCTTCTGCTCCTGCCCATGTTCTTGTTTTTGAGCTTTAAATTGTGTAGATTGAGAATTAGGAGACGAATATGATGAAAATGAATGTACTGGTGGTGTAGAGGTTTCTCGAAATACACCAATTTTATTAACATGTTCAAGTCTCCTAATTTCTCTTGTTACTTCAATACCTGACATTACAGGAAGTTGAATATCCATTAAAACAAGATGATAACCACCTGCACGCCATTTATCCAATGCTTCCCTTCCGTTTTTAGCAACATCGCATGTAATATGTCGCTTTCTCATAAATTCTTCAAGAATTTTTTGATTAATAATATTATCTTCCACAATAAGCACTTTGATAGGAGGTACTATAGCTTCAAGTATTGAGGCCATTTCATGAGCAATATATTGAGAAATAGATGCTGAAGATGGATTTTCCTGTATACTGGGGGTTTCCGCTGCAGAGGTACCATCTAATGAATTATTATTTGTTGTTTTGCTTGAATTATTATTTATAATATTATAATTGGCAGCTAAATAATAATTTGGAGCAGTAAGTAATATCGGTATTTGCTGGGATGGGTTTTGTTGAAGGGGGATAGGTTGTTGAGATAAAAATTGAGGTTGTTCTGAAAGAAGTATTAAAGATTGGTTGAACAATTGCGAAGGTGTACCAAATCCTTCGTCAGGTTGTCTTCTCAGTGCAAATGGAAGAGGCTGTCGTTGTTGAGAAAGTGTGAAGCCAATTTCTGGTAAACAATTTGCAGTTATGTTTGAATGTTCATTTGGCGAATTGTTGTTTGATTTTGGGTTTGGTTTTGGGTTTGATTTTGGGTTTGATTTTGGGTTTGATTTTGGGTTTGATTTTGGGTTTGATTTTGGGTTTGAATTTGGGTTTGAATTTGGGTTTAAATTTGGGTTTAAATTTGGGTTTAAATTTGGACTTAAATTTGGACTTAAATTTGGACTTGGATTTTGCACATTTTCCTCTTCTATACTCGGCCTGCGAGAAAGAAATAAAGGTGGAATAAGAGAAAGTATTTGCTTATCAATATTTGGATCAGCATTGTGAAGTAAATTGTCAACCGATTGTGGTTTGTTATTTGAGTCATTTGTAGTTTCATTAGAAGGTAGCCTGTTAAAAAATGGGGATTTGTATTTAAAATAATCTATTGGGGAGTGTGAATCATTATTTATTGTATTATTTGCACTATTTGGAGTGTCAAATTGTGGTATAATAGTAGGTATTGGATGGGTATGTATTTGTGGTGAATTGTTTTGGATGGGTGGTGTATGCTGTGTATCGGGTTCGTTGTCTATAATAGCACTTTCGTTTGGTTTCTTTGGTATTTGCATAGATGTTTGTTGTGTTTGTTTTGTTTGTTGTGTTTGTTTTGTTTGTTGTGTTTGTTGTGTTTGTTGCATGCGGTTTGGAAGTTGTATCAAAAAAGCTTGATTTGCTTTCATACCCGTAGGAAATAAAACATCAATGACATTAAAAACGTTTTCATCTGGAGATAACGGAGAAAGGATATTTTCCGGTAAAGTTGAATTTTTTTCAGTTTGAAATTGGATTTTAACCGCTTGAGGAATAACAATGTTGATATCCGGGGCATCATATTTTGATTTTATATTATTTGAAAATTTATCCGCAATTAGGGATTTCAAATCGTCTGAGTGTTAGAGAAGAAGATGAAAAATATGAAAAGCACGAAATAATACTTACCCACGATATCTTCCGGAGATACTTTTACTGTTGTTGGGATTCCATTGGGAAGACGAACCCAGACTCTTCGGATGTGAACCATGCAAGGTGTGTCAGTCTGTTTTTGTTTTATGTGTATATATGTATGTATATATATGTATATATATGTATATATATGTATATATATATATATATAAATATATATATATAAATATATGCTAATTTGTTGTTCTGCCTTGTGTTGTTCTTAGCTCAAGGGTCTGTTGTCATGGGGTTGTTATTCATATAATATATACGAAGTATATATTATATTATATTATATATATATGCAAGTAAAATTAAATGGAATAACATATATTTATTAATTATACATATATTTATAACATATATTATACAACCTACATACATATATTATATAATACAGTATGATAAATATGGTATAGAAATAATGTGCATACTATAACTTTTATAAATACTTTTATATTATATATTATATACAGTAGATTAAATAGAATAAACATATTTATTATTAATACATACAATTAATTATACATATATTTTAATTTAACATACATGTATTTATATACCACACTATAATAAACATATATACTATACTATATATTATTCTGAATATACCATAATACTATATACATATAGTAATTTAGTATACTATACTAAAATACTAAACAAATTTATATATACAATTTAGTTTCTCAAGTATATAATATATAGTATATATACGAAGTATATATACTATATATTATATAGTATAGTATAATATACTATACATAATATAGTATAATATAGTATAGTATAGTATAATATACTATACATAATATACTATAATATAGTATAATATACTATAATATACTATAGTATACTATAATATACTATACATAATATACTATACATAATATACTATACATAATATACTATAATATAGTATAATATAATATATACTTCGTATATATTATATACTATATACAGTAAAATTAGACA
>JAJMCZ010000132.1:10273-12773 GCA_030573245.1 Ascobotryozyma americana | reverse complement strand
CGCTTTTATTAATGGATATAATGCTAATAATTCGGCAATTTGGAATTCTCTTAATAATGTAAATCAAGTTATCTCTGACATACCATTTAGACCTTTTTCTTCTTCTCAGCATTTATATAGGACAATGTCTTCATCATCATTCTCTACAACTTCTACTGGTAATATTAATAGTAATAATAATAATAATAATATGAATATTAATGCTACTGGTAATAATAATAACAATAATAATAATAACAACAATAACAATAATAACAATGGTGGATCTGATGGATTGGCAGATGGAAGAGGATTTCAGAATCTTACTCTGAATACTAGTAATATTCCAACTGGGCCTAGCCAAGCATTTAACTCTCCATCATCGAGTAATCTTGGTTTAGGATTAGGTATAAAATCACCATATTCTCCTACGAATGTTTTTGTACAAAGTTTATCTAATAGTAATAGCAACAATAATAATCATGTTAAAAATAATACTAATAATATCAATGATAACCATGGACGAATAATGCCTCCTGTGAATCCTGCAGATCAAAATCCTCCTTGTAATACATTATATGTGGGTAACCTTCCCATGAATGCATCAGAAGAAGAACTTAAGGCATTGTTTTCAAGACAAAGAGGTTATAAGAGGTTATGTTTTAGAACCAAAGTCAATGGTCCAATGTGTTTTGTTGAATTTGAGGATGTAGCATATGCAACAAGAGCATTAAATGAACTATATGGACACGGGTTGTCGAATAGTGTTAAGGGTGGTATTCGACTTAGTTTTTCAAAGAATCCTTTGGGGGTGAGATCTAATACTAAATTGACACAACATCATGCTTTTCATCATTAGGAGATTGTTTACTATTTGACATTTATGTTTTTCATTATTTGTTATTATTTATTATTTATTATTAATTATTTATTATTAATTATTTATTATTAATTATTATTTATTATTAATTATTATTTATTATTTATTATTATTTATTATTTATTATTATTTGTTATTATTTATTATTTATTATTATTAATTATTAATTATTATTATTATTATTAATTATTAATTATTATTATTATTATTTATTATTATTTTATTGTTTTATATTCTATTAATTATATTTCTATTATATTTTTTATTATATTTTTATTTTTATTATTCTATTGTATCTTATTATATCATCAATTATTTAAATTGTCGACAATCAACAATTTAAATACATTAAATACTTTGATTTTTGGGTATTAATATCTGGTGTATAATACTAAATTTCATTTAGTATGCAATACTTATAGGATGATTAAGAGAGTGGAGTGAAAGAAACAGTTAAGTAATAGGAGTTGAAGCAGACCTATTTTGTAATTTATATTTGTAATATTATTATCTACATTAAGGATTAGTGGTGTTTCTTTGTGTTTATTTTATTATTGTTGGTGTGATTTTGATAATATTTATTGATATTTTTATTGATTTTTATTGATTTTTATTGATTTTGTTTGATTTTGATTGATTTTGATTGATTTTGATTGATATTTTTATTGATTTTGTTTGATTTTGATTGATACTTTTTATTGATTTTGATTTTTATTTGATATTTCTTTTATTTCTTACATTATATCACTTTTATATAGCTATTTTGGAGAGTATGTAGCATTTAGTACGTTCGTTAATATAGATTGTTAGTTTTATATACATTTTACAATATTTCCAAATATCCCAATTAGGAAAAGTAATTAAAAACCGAGCCGGGTAACCGTTATGTCATAATTAACTTTTTTTTAAATTATACTATATAGTATGATTTATATTGTAAATTATACTGTAAATTACTGAAATTGATAAAGACTACGCTATACCACACTATAGATAAAATTATATATCAATTATATATCAATTACATATAAATTACACACAAATTACACACAAATTACACAAAAATTACACAAAAATTGTGTAAAATTGTGTAAAATTTATATAAAAATCAAAATAAAACAACGTAATACGACTAATTAAATCATAATGTCCAAATCGGGAAGCGCTTAAATAATTTTTTTTTAATTTAAGTCCAATTTCAACCTACGAATTTTCTTTAAACTTGATTATTTTCTGGTTTATTGGCTTTTTTTGTTATTATTATTGTGTATATTTGTTACTGTTTGTTAGAGGCCATTGATTTATTATTTATTTGCATTTTTTTGTATTTATTTGCATTTTTTTTTGTATTTTTTTCGTATTTTTTCGTATTTATTTTAACCATTTAAGGAAGTTGGGGACTTTTTTTTTGGTTTTCATTTGGTTTTTTTTTACTATTATTGGTAGAAATACTAGTAAATTATACATGCTGGGGTTTATTATTTTCAGAAGATTTATTGGATCTATTTTTTAGCATTTTTCTTTGCATTTTTGTGCATTTTTGTGCATTTTTTCTCACATTTTTGTGCATTTTTTTGTGCATTTTTTTGTGCATTTTTTTTTTTTTTTTTTTTTTTTTTTTTTTTTTTTTTTTTTTTTTTT
>JAJMCZ010000132.1:0-10173 GCA_030573245.1 Ascobotryozyma americana | reverse complement strand
AATGTTTTTTCCTCCTTCCCCAGAGATCGAAGTAATTCTGATATTGACGAATTTGGCATTGAGACCACAAAGATCTTTGTTAGGAGACTGATTCGGTTGTCATTGGTAAAAAAAACACTAATAATGCTGTTTGTAATCTCGTTTTACTGGATTTTATTTGAGGACAACTATTTTTATATTAGTAAAAGAGGTGTAAATTTGCGTAATAAATTAGGAGTGAAAACCAAATATTTTTTCAATGTTGAGAATGGTTTGTATGAGGAAATGACTGACGAATATGACTACATAGACGAGGATTTCGACAGTTACAAACCGGATGACAATGACAATGACAATGACAATGACAGAAAATCTAAAGTTATTCCAGAAAATAGTAGCCTGAGAAACCAAATAGGTGTGGAGGCGGCAGCTTTGGTCATGTTGTGTAGAAACACAGATTTGGAAGCGGTCATTTATTCAATCAAATCAATGGAATCAACTTTCAACAAAAGATTTAGATATCCGTGGGTGTTTTTGAACGACGAGGATTTCAATGACAAGTTTAAACACGAAATTTTAAAATATGTTTCTGGACATGTTAAATTTGGTACAATTCCGTATGAACAATGGTCCTTGCCAGACAATATTAACGCCTCAAAGGCAATGAAGGCAATGGAATTATTAGGCAAAGAAGGAATTCCATATGGAAACTCGGCTTCGTACAGACACATGTGTAGATATAACTCTGGTTTCTTTTATAAACATCCTCTAGTGAAAGAATATAGATTTTACTGGAGAGTTGAACCAAATGTTGATTTCTTTTGTGATCTATATTATGATCCTTTCACTTTTTTAAAAACAAAAAATTTAGTTTACGGTTTTACAATTACTTTACCTGATTATGAAAAAACAATTCTAACGCTTTGGTCTACAACTTTAGAATTTCTATCTTTAAATCCTTCATATCTTTCATCCAACAATGGCTTGCCTTTTCTTTTAAATCATTACAGCACTTCCTTAGCTTCTCATATGCAAATTGTTTCTAATAAATCAAATATTGACGATGAAGAATCTATAGAGAACAAAAAACTTCTCATACAAGAATTAAAAAATGGCCAATATAAATATAATACTTGTCATTTTTGGACTAATTTCGAAATTGCTGATATGAACTTTTGGAGATCTAAAGTTTATGAAGAGTATTTTAAATTTTTAGACAGCAAGGGTGGTTTTTATTATGAGAGATGGGGTGACGCTCCTGTTCATTCGTTGGCTTTGTTACTGTTTTTACCTACAAATAAAATATGGCATTTTGCCGATATTGGCTACAATCACAATCCTTTCAGAAGATGTCCAGTCGATAATAAATCTTTCATATCTGGAAGATGTCAATGTTCTAGATATATTGAAAATTTCGACGCTTCCCATGCTTCTTGTTTACCTAAATGGTGGAAAATCGCTGGAAAGAATATCGGAACTTTTGGAACTGAAGATTGGACTTCCTAGTCAGCATATGTTATTATATTTATTATACGTAGTATAATAAATATATATTTATTATTATTTATTATATTTATTATATTTATTATTTATTATTTATTGTTATTTATTATTATTTATTATATTTATTATTTATTATATTTATTATTTATTATTTATTGTTATTTATTATTATTTATTATATTTATTATTTATTATTTATTATTTATTATTTATTATTTATTATTTATTATTTATTATTTATTATATTTATTATTTATTATATTTATTATTTATTATTTATTGTTATTTATTATTATTTATTATATTTATTATTTATTATTTATTATTTATTATATTTATTATTTATTATTTATTGTTATTTATTATTATTTATTATATTTATTATTTATTATTTATTATTTATTGTTATTTATTATATTTATTATTTATTATTTATTATTTATTATATTTATTATTTATTATTTATTATTTATTATATTTATTATTTATTATTTATTATATTTATTATTTATTATTTATTGTTATTTATTTTTATATGTATTATTATTACTATTACTACTACGGTCACTTGTAAATACGTGGGTTTCTTATGAGGAAAAGTTGTTTTATTTCAGAATTTGAATTTAGATTGTATGGTTGTTTGTTACTGTGTTTGGGAGAAAAGAATGTTTATGAATTAATGATTATTTGATGTTTGTAAATCACAGTTTATAATTATAATTATTATATTATATGCATAGTAATTAATTACTATGTATAAAATTAATTACTATGCATATAATATAATAATTATAATTATAAAATTACTATGTATAAATCATCACGGCAACCGATTATTGGTGCGAAAATCAGATTTCTCGGCCTTTTCTTTCTGATGACGTTCGCTTTTACCAGGAGCTAGCTAATTCCTGATCTACAGTGGTTTTTTCCGATCTATAAATTATAATATATTACTTATTGCATTATCTATTTATTTATTTTTATTTATTTTTATTTATTTTTATTTATTTTTATTTATTTTTATTTATTTTTATTTATTTTTATTTATTTATTTAGTCTAAACATCATCGTTAAAGCGCCGGAATAAAAACTAGAACATACCAAGTCATAAAGCGTAATATTATGTAAATACGATTTCTGATCATTTAAAGAAAGGAGATACGGTAATGAAAAATGAGCTTTGTTAAGATCTGCAAAAAGGATCGGATTTAATCATTCTTATTTATTTGTTAACACTTTATTCGTAGACCTTTTTTGTACTTGGCGATTTTATTGGCTTTATGTAATACAATACGCAGGTAGGGCAAAAATAGCCAGGAAACCCTATTGAAACCTTACAAATACACACAGTTTTAGCACAAATCCCAAGTACTAATCCAGGTGGTTTCCGTAGCTAAATATGTCTCTGTATACTTTAATACATTATTTGTTTTTTTATTATTCCAATTTGATATATTGAGAAATAGTTAGCAGCCATTATTTCAAATTTAATACTACTCATATAGTTATTTGTGAATTTGTAACAATAAAAAACATTAAAATAAAGTAAAATTATATTTATATAAGTAAAGAAAAGTGGCTTTTGAAATAAAATGAAAAAATCAAGTAGCTTTTAAAATAAAATAAAATAACACATCAACATGTAAACAAATAAACAATTAAACATAAGATACAAAGTAAAAATACAACGCCGTCATCAGATAACTAAACAAAACAATTCTTTTTTTCTTTAAATATATATATAACTTATTTTTTTTTTATTTTTTTATTTTTTTTATTTTTTTTTATTTTCTTTTTTTTTCATCTTCAACATCGTAGTTTGTTAATACAAATACAATTATATTTGTTATAACATGTAAAAAAAAACCATCATTCACGAATCATCTTCGTCATAATTATCATCTTCTCTTACTTTTCTTTGAATTGGAGAACGAGGTCTATTGTTTTCTTCAAGTTTTTTTTTAATAACACTTAAATGCTTATTATTTAAATCTCCATGATCATTCCTATTATTATTATTCCCTTCTCTTCTTTTACTAAACAGCTCACCTCTATTAAGAATAACTTTAGTTGGTGCGGTGGAATTGGAATTTGCATTACTTTTATTCTTGTCTTCCTTCCCTTTTAATGATTCTCTTTCATTCCCAGAATAATCACCACTTTTACTTTTATCTTCATTTGAACTAGATATATTATTTCTTATACTAGCTTTTGAACTTGAATCTTCAAATGTATTCTTTGTTGTAGAAGCAGAAGATGGTCTTTGTTTGAATTTATCTTCATTATTATTAAAACTATCATTATTTATATGCCTTTTATCAGATTCTGAAACTGGTTTTCTGTTATTATCAACATTAACGTCATTTTCAGTTTCTTGTTTATTTCCATTAATTGTATTTCCAACCTTTGTATGAGCTGGAAGTGATTTATCAGTATGTAACCGTTTAGCAGAAGATCCTTCTCCATTATTTGAATTATTCCCATTTAATCTATCATCCCCATTATCTAATCCTGTCTCTGAAATATGTCTCTTTACACCACTTGTAAAAGAGGTAGAAATTTTTGGTGAAATTGATTTTCTAGTTTTATTAGTTTTATCATCATTATCATGTGTTGATGAATTAGATTTATTAAGATTATTAGCATTAGGAGAAGAAGGTTGGGTATTTGAAACTAAGTTTGAATTATTTCCATTAGAAGTAAAAGTATTGGACGTATGTATTTTCCCATTTTGAATTTCATTTTGATTATGATCAATTTTTTCTTTTACTTCTGCCTTTTTAGGTTGAGAAGTTGTATTAGATTTATTACTATTCAATGCACCATTAGACTCTGTAGGCGAATCTGAAGACAATATATGATTTGATCCAGCTAGATTTATACTATTTGCTAGTTGCATTAAATTAGATTGTTGATTTCGTTTAACCTGTTGCTGTTGTTGCTTTTGCTGCTGTTGTTGTTTTGGTTGTTTTGGTTGTTGCTTCTGCTGTTTTGGTTGTTTTGGTTGTTTTGGCTGTTGCTGTTGTTGTTGTTGCTGTTGCTGCTGTATTAAAGAAATATCTTGTAGCGAACGTTGTTCAACATTAGGGCCCAAATTGGTATTCAAAGAAATAGAACCAGGAGGACCTACGGGTTGCTGTTGTAATAAATGCATAGGTCCAGGCAAATTATTAGCTCCATAAGGATGAAAATATTGTATAGGAAGTTGTTGCTGTTGTGCTTGTGTAGATTGTAGTAGAGCAGGTTGACCACCTTGAACGGCAGTAGGTGGTAGACCATTTTGAAAAGTTGACAAAGGCGCAAGAACATTTTGTATAGACATAGGCTGTTGTTTATTAGAATTCATAATTTGTTGATTTCCCAATTGCTGACTTCCTGGAGGTGGAAATAAACCAGGATGTTGATTAGAAGGCGGTGGATAATAAGTTTGTGATGGAGTATTGTGTTGCTGCGATGGAGAAGGAACCGAAGAAGAGGCTGAAGAAGGTCGATGATAAGTTTGTGAAGGAGTATTATGTTGCTGTGATGGAGAAGGAGCCGAAGAAGGAGCTGAAGGAGGTGTATTAGAAGGTCCCTTGGAAGGAGAGATAGTAGCTTTACTTGAACTTACTGGACGAGAGTTTTCAACCGGCAAAGATACAGAATCCTGTAAATTTTTATTAACTCCATTCGTATTATTCTTGTTATTGTTATTGTTATTGCTATTGTTATTATTATTCTTGTTACTATTATTATTATTGTTATTGTTATTATTATTCTTGTTACTATTATTATTATTGTTATTGTTATTATTATTCTTGTTACTATTATTATTATTCTTACTATTATTAGTAGTAGTAGTAGTAGTAGTATTAATACTATTATTAATATGACTTATTTTTGGCAAATATGAAGTAGGTGGACTAAGAACCGGTGGAGCAGAAGAAACTACATTTGGAGGTCTCAATTGTGTTGGAGAAGTCTTAAGAGGAGGGATTTGTTTTTGTGGCAGTTTCTGCGGTTGTTTTGTTTGCTGTGGTGGCATATTGACTTGCTGCTGTAATGGAATAGGAAGTTGTTGATTTTGAACAGGAATAGGTTGATTTTGTTGCGGTTGCTGTTGTTGTTGTTGTTGTTGTTGCTGCTGCTGTTGTTGCTGATTTTGTTGATGTTGTTGTTGTTGCATGATATGTAACTTCTCAAGACGGGCTTGAATGTGAGTATTGTTTGGATCTAATTCGGCAGCACGGGAATATGCATCAAGTGCATCAGAGATTTGATTATTACAGGATTCATATAAAGTACCAAGATCATACCAAATTTCTGAAATATAAGGATTAAGTCTAATAGCTCTAGAATATGCATCAAGAGCATCTCTATATTGATTAATTTGATAATACAAGACACCAATTGAACACCAAAAAGTTGGATTCCGACCATCACGATAAACAGCTTGTTGATAAGCTTCGTAAGCTTTAGAATACATATTTTGAGCCATAAAGCATCTACCAAGTAAATACCAAGTTTGTGCATCGGAAGAATCAGCTTCTAACGATTTTGAAAGATATTGTACAGCAACATCTTGATCAGCAAAGACAGATACTTGTTGATGATAAAGCCAACCAAGTTGTTGAAGTACCTTTGCATGATGTGGATTTTCAAATAAAACTCTTTCATAAGCCTCTTTTGCAGAATTGTGATCATGTTTTTGCTCATAAACATGACCTATTTGAAACCAAATATCAGTATCAGTAAGTGGGGCAGGTGGCTCATATAGTATATAAGTAAAGCATTCAAGGGATTTATCTAGATTACCAAGTTGTTTATATATAATACCAAGACGAAAATAAATTTCATTTCTTTTATCAAAATTTGAATCCATTTCAAGAACTTGTGCAAAAGCATCTTGAGCAATATCTAAACTACCATACCGTTCATATAATATACCAATACCATACCAAAGTTTTGGTTCTTTTGCTTCACCTAAAAAGTGTATAGCCGATTGATAAGCTTCATAAGCCTTTTGAAGGTCATCTAACATAAGATAACAATGGCCTAAAAGGCCCCAGACTTCGCCATTATCAGGAGTGAGAGCTAAAAGTGAATGATAATAATCAGTTGCACGAGAGAATTGTTCTTTAACTCTGAATATATTTGCAATGCCAAAGATAGCAGGGATTGATCTTGGGTTGTGTCTGAGGACAGCTTCATAGGCATGTAAAGCGCGTTCATGATCAGTCATTGATTCTGCAAGTCTTGCAATACACAACCATGTTTCGGAGTTTAATTCTTGTAATTTTTGATAGGGCAAGTCATTATTATCTTGTGCTGAATCTTCCGAAGTGTCTGCTTGCTCTGGAGTGTTATTTTTAGTGGGGGAGTTTGATTGTTTTGCGTTATTTAGCTCTGGAGAAGTGTTTTGCGTGTTTTGAGATTGAGTTACTGGGGGAAGCACAAGAGATGGCTTTTTATTATTGGCATTGTTCTTTTTATTAGTAATTTTATTGGCGTTGACGTTGTTATTAGAATTTGGAATATTATTGTTAGTGTTGTTCCCTTTAGCTGAGGTTGAGATTGTTTTAGGACTTATATTAGGGTTCAAATTTGTGTTTTGAGGTTTGGTTGTGGATTGTAATTTTTTTTTCTTAGTGACATGTTGTTTAGTTTGTGCGTTAGTCATGTTGGTGCCAAATTTAATTTAACAACTGTTTATAATTGAAATAATTGAAGTAATTTGGTTTAATTGAAAATTGAAGTAATTTGATTTAATTTATAAATTGAAGTAGATTAATTTAATTTTATAAATTAAATTCAAATTGAAACTAATTTGTAAATTTGACCAATTTATTTATAAATATTATAATTGAAATAATTGAAATAATTTTGATATAATTTTATAAATTAAATTCAAATTGAAACTAATTTGTAAATTTGACCAATTTATTTATAAATGTTATAATTGAAATAAGTTGAAATAAATTTAATTTAGATTTATAAATTAAATTTAAATTAAAAATTAAATTATAGTTTAAATAAACTTAATTATAAATTTAGCCAATTTATTTAATAATATTATAATTTTAATAAATTAAATTATAAATTAATAAATTAAACTTAAATTATAGTTTAAATAAACTAAATTATAAATTTATAACTTAAATCAAATTATAAATTTATAACTTAAATCAAATTATAATTTAAATAAACTTAAATACGTTAACCAATTTAACCAATTATTTAAAAATATTATAATTTAAACAAATTGAAATCAACTAAATAATTAAACCTATAACAATTTGTTATAAATAATTTTGAATTTAAAATCAATAAACCGGTAAAAACTTAGCCAATTTATAATAAAATAATTCTAATTTGAAACCTAAGTTGTTGTCCTTTAAAAGAAATCAAATATTTGATTGATTATAATTCTAAACAGCTGAATAAAATAACAACCTAAGACCAATAACTCAATAAATAGCCAATTTAACCTATATTTTAAGTGATAATTTAAATAATTCAAACCTAAAAACGAATAGTTTACTATGATAACAATTAACTGGAATATTAATATTAATATTAGTATTAATATATTATTGTTTAATATTAATATTAGTATTAATATATTATTGTTTAATAATAATAATAATAATATTGTTTGTTGTTGTTGTTTTTGTTGTTTTTGTTGTTGTTATTTATTATTTGTATTATTTTATTATGTGATGTTGTTGTTATTTTCCTATATTTTATTATTGTTTATTTTTATTTATTTTTATTTATTTTCCTATATTTTATTATTTTTTATTTATTTTTATTTATTTTCCTATATTTTATTATTTTTATTATTTTTATTTATTTTTATTTTTATTATTTTTATTTATTTTTATTTATTTTTATTTTTATTATTTTCCTTCTTTTTATGTGATGTTATGTTGTAGTATTATTATTGTATATGCTTATTGGAAAATAAACAAATAAACAAAAAAAAAATTAAAATAATAAAATTATTTTTCCCTGTATATATAATAAAAATAAAATAAAATAAAATAAAATAAAATAAAATAAAATTAATTAATTAATTAATTAATTAATTAATTGATTAACAAAAACAATATACAACAAAGAAACCCTCGCCCTTGATTATCCTTTTTTATACTAGCGGCAACTGGCGGTGCTTATAGTGTGTCTTGTTGTTATTACGTAATGGGTTTGAAATACGTTTCATCCTTTTGCCTTTACAGAGATGAGATAGATTGAGAGTGTGACACTTATAGACAAAAACGTCGGATTATACCGAAAGTAAGTACATACAAGGATTCAGGAGCGTTAATACGGTTAAATTGATATACCGTATTCATAAACGTTGATAATAACTTATAAATTCATTTTATAAATTTGTTCCTAAAACAGAAAAACGATTCTTAATATCGCACAGGGCAACGGGTTTTCTATATAATATCGCTTAAAAGTGACCTTTCTACGATTTTTTATATACAATAAAATAGGCCGGGAATATTTTTATTCCCTAGTAAACGAATTAAATTAAATTAAAATATAGCACAGTACATATTACAAATAATGGATTTATAATTATATTGCGTAGTTTCATTTTTATTATGTAATCTTTGGTATGCTATTGCTATAATTCCGTATCATACGGAAGAAAAAAAATCATCTAAAGTGACAAAGCAACATAGCTCGCACGTATTTGCTTGCGCACGTATTTGATTATAGTTAGTTACCGTATCCTCACATATATACATATATATACATATATATACAAATATACAAATATACATATATACAAATATACAAATATACATATATATCCCGTAGTGTTGCCTTTATTTGGTGTATACAATGTATACAATTATGTGTATTTCGTGTGTATATTACGTAGTTCTATATATAATCTTCATGTGCGTATGTAATTAGTTAACCCCATTCTTCACCTTGACCCTAAGAATTGTTTATCACTGCCCAGACTTCTTGATATGGATAAGGTATTTATAGATTCATAATATTCATAATATTCATAATATTTATAATATTCATAATACAAAAGAATCTACGGAATATACAATAATAACTACAATAATAACTACAATAATAAAAACACTACAACACCAATAAAAAGTAATCAAATATCTATTCTCTCCTTCTGTTTTAGTGCTATATCACTAGTGACTAGTTCCGTTGTCAAGGGCTTTTAAATTATTATTAGTGGAATATTAAATATTTAATTAAATTGAAACATTAATTACAACGGTAAAACTTTTACCGTAAGACGTGGTTGGACTGTAAATTATTATGTAATTCGTCTTTTTAGTGTGACAAGCGAACGTTTTTTTAACGCCTCAATTTGTTGTTATTAATACTATTATTCCATCGTTTACATACTGATGTGATTATTATATTATTTATTATATTATTTATTATATTATTTATATTATTTATTATATTATTTATATTATTTATTATATTATTTATATTATTTATTATATTATTTATTATATTATTTATTATATTATTTATATTATTTATTATATTATTTATATTATTTATTATATTATTTATTATATTATTTATATTATTTATTATATTATTTATATTATTTATTATATTATTTATATTATTTATTATATTATTTATATTATTTATTATATTATTTATATTATTTATTATATTATTTATATTATTTATTATATTATTTAT
>JAJMCZ010000131.1:0-41176 GCA_030573245.1 Ascobotryozyma americana | reverse complement strand
AATAATAAATAATAATAAATAATAATAAATAATAATAAATAATAATAAATAATAATAAATAATAATAAATAATAATAAATAATAATAAATAATAATAAATAATAATAAATAATAATAAATAATAATAAATAATAATAAATAATAATAAATAATAATAAATAATAATAAATAATAATAAATAATAATAAATAATAATAAAATAATAATAAAATAATAAATAATCAGCAAGGAATAACATTTAGTCAACTTAAATACAAATTTGATTTTAATGCATTTATGTAAAACCAATGCGACCATAATATCCGGTAGTAGGAAAACGGTTTGTTGACATTGAGAGAGTTGAAAAATCATTTAAAAATAATAATTATTTTAAATCATATTTCTTCCTGTAAATGACTTAATAGACAACTAAATACTAACAATTATATGGTCAAATTTTATCAATTACGAAGCATATTATACTAAACTGAGACACCCCCCTTTTCAAGTAAAGATAAGTAGGGAATTTAGTACTCAAACTTATTATTCTATTAAGATAAACTTATTATTATTATTAATAACAGTGTCAGTTGTATTAATTAGTATTTTACCAGATAATAATACACTATACTTTAAGAAATACTTAGAAGTATATAATTATTATTACAACAACATTAATTATAACATGAATTACTTTACTATTCTATTACTATTAATTGAATTATGTTTCATGGTGAATTTCTTAGTTCTAGACGTACTTAATTATTATGTTTATTTTGAATGCGCTCTAATCCCATTCCCGCTTCTTAGTCGAGAACAGGGGGAGAAATTTATCTTTCCTCCAGGAAAACTTAATTACTTAAGCTCATTTTACTGGGTTTTACTTTGATATATCATGGTTCATAGTCTATAAGCTATTGTCGTAATACAACAAAATACGTCTCCATATACATTATTTTTCTTTCAAATAATTGTCATGACATTTTAACAGTCATCTTGTTATGAAAAAGAAAATTAAAATAAAGACGCAATTGTGTAAAAAAATAATTTTCACATGGAAAAAAATTATATTTAAGTGAGCGTTTTTTTTTTTTTTTTTTTTTTTTTTATAAATATTTATTTAATAACTTATATATATATAATATTAACTAATGTTCTTATAATTCAGCAGTACTCCTTTTGGCCCAAAGTTAAATAGTTTTATCAGCTTCACTAAATTTTACAAATGATGTTCAAGATATCGAATTTTTATCTAAACATATCTACCGCAACTTCCATTTCAACAGGAAGTTATTATTTGAGATCTTGGTTCATTTTTAATAAACACTGAGGATTTTTAAGCACTTTATTTGACAGTATCGAGAAGTTGTCCAATATATAGGTGCAGGTAGAACGATTGAATTTCAATTAAATATTACTAAAAAAGAGGTTTTTCTGGCTTATTTGGTTTGTATACTTTATTTATCCTGTAAATAGTGCAAATTATTTTTTTCTTCGAAAGATGACATTAAAGTATTACTAGTTGGACTTTTGATTGCATGATTACGTATTATTACGATAGGTCTTCTTTTATAGTTACTAAACTATATTTAGTTTATAATTATAAAAAAAATTAAATTCATTATTAAAATAAAAGGATAAAATAAAATAATTATATTAGATAATTATTGGGTAATCAAAGTATTAAAATAATAAAAATCTATTTATTGGGATCCTATAAAAATAAGGATCAGATTATTAATATTGTGTAATTATTATACTTACGTAATATCTCAGTATTTTCTTTTATTCGGTTATTCATTATTGGTTATATTATTGATATATATTATAATAAATTATAACCGGTTATTATTAGATGACAAAATTGATATGGTAATGTAGAAGTCATGGTACTTATTAATAATCATCTTGATATAGACTTATTTTCTGTAATTTTCCTTCAGTAAGGGTAACTGTTATACTTGGTTGCTATGCAACTTTAGCATTTCCCTTAAAACAATTACTTAATATAGTAAACCCTCTTAAGTGGAAAACTTCGGTCGAATAGTTAGGTGTCTTCTGATAAAGGAAGGGAAGTGGATTTACATAAGCAACATGTGTGACGTACGTGATATTAATTTATGGTAGTAACCATTTATTTGGTAGGAAACCTTGGTGTCTACTTATATACAGGTTTGATCGAATACTAGGAGTTTAAGAAAAAATATAAATGGTATGAGTGTTCAACATGCATAGGGTTGTAATATGTCAAAAAACATGCTCAAATTTTATCTATAAAATAAAAATATAATAATAGGCTTAACTAAAAATAAAATAATTTTGAATATTTTATTTAGAATTGATGATATATAAAGAATATAAAATAAACAAAGTAAAGTCATATTCTTATTTACTAGTAAATATTTATTGGGAAAAATTTGCAAGTAGGATTAGCAGTAGTCAGCAATAAAAATATAGTACATAATCAAGATGTGGCAAATATACGAGTAAAAACAAAAATCACCATAGTAACGCATAGTGCAACTAAAAAGAAAAACAAAAATAAAATTCATTTTAAACCCCAAGTACCACATATTAAAAAAAAGATAACACTAGTAATATTTATATTATTAAAGCAATTACGGTATATAAGGTTTAATATTAACTACTATAAAGAATTAATATAATTAATATATATATAGATATATATGTATGTATATATAGATTATTATAGTAAATAATCCTTTTTATAAAAATATATAATATATATATATAATACTTATATAATTATATAGATATTATTAAAAGGAAAATGGCACATACTACAAGGAGTTCGAATTCTTCCTGTTGTGTCATTACTGGGGATCTTTTTCTTGTATTCCTTGCAATTATTTTTCCTCCTTTACCAGTATGGATAAAACGAGGATTATGCTCGGCTGATTGTAGGTTCATTTTTTTTTTTTTTATATATATTTTATATTTATATATTCATTTTTATTTGCTTATTATTTGCTAACTTTTTTCTTTTCTTTGTTAACTTTTTAGCTATTATCAATATTTGTTTATTATGTTTAGGATATTTCCCTGGTTTAATTTATTCATGGTATATTATTGCAAAATATCCTGAAGATACAATAGTTTTTAGCGTGGATACAGAAAATCTTTCAAATAGTACATCAAATAGAGGTCAATATGATTCTATCCCTTCTTCTGATACAAGACCCGCTTTACCATCAAATAATTTAAATGGAAATCAATTACAATATTCAAATTACGGAGCTGCTTCAGCTTCTAATGAACAACCTGAACAAGCTTCACAAGGCCCTTTACCTTCATATGAAGATGCAGTTAAAGATAATAAAATACAGAGAGGCTAGACTTTATTTATTATTTTTTACAAATATATTCACAATTATGTAATCTCTTGGGAAACAATATTTATTTAATATTTATTAACATATTTTATTTTATTTCATTTTTTAATTTATTCAATTTAACGACAATTATATTTATTTTCTATTAATTTAATCTTTTTAATATTGCTTTTAATGTGCTTTTTCTTTTTTTATCTTTATTTTTCTATTTTTTTCATATGTTTTCATACTATATATTTAATAGATGTAAATATATAAATTATATTTAAATTATAATAGTAATTATTATATTTGTAGTTTCATAAATTTATAAATATAAATACATTTATCACAAACATTTTTTAAGCAAAATAATAATAAAAATAAACAAACACAAAAAAGATATATCCAGTCCATTAAATTAAAAGATTTTCAAAGTTCAACATTATTTAATTGTTCCCTACTAGCATTTCTAGAAACAACATTTGACATGCTAGATCGATTAAATTCAAAACTAGATGGTTCAGAAGCTACTGAGTCAACATCCTTTCTAGTGTTACCATTGTTAATAATATTAACATTAACAAATTTATTATTCAAAGCAGTTTTATTCGAATTTGCGTTGTCATTTACTTCTGAATGCTTCCCATAAGGTCCTAGCTCATATTCATCTATTGTTTCGTTTTCATTACCAATCTTATAGCCAGCATCACTATCAGCTCCTCTATCACTAAAAGGATAAACATCACCTAATTCGGCGTTTGATCCTGAAGGCATTCTTGTATATCTTTGTCTTCCTCTTAATCTCAATCTATGTGAAAAAGTCGAGTCTCCCCCATTATTATGTGATCCCTTGAAAGAATTATATCTACGAGGAATGCATCTTCGAATAAATGGAACAGTAGATAAACGAATAAACAGTCTTTCTCGTCGTTGGCGCCCAAGAAGTAGGTACACAACACCAAAAAGCAATAATATAAATAATACTATTCCAGGCATTCGATGAGCATATCCAAATTCCGACCAACTTCCGGATTTATAATTTTGATACGGTTTACCATTGGTATCAACTTCACCAGCAATTATAAACTCAGAAGCATCTATTCCTGATCCAGGACCATATCCAACTGGTTCGTCTTTCAATGTAACTTCATCTATTGAAGCACTTACTTGTGAAGATGCATAAAGAACCATTTTACCAAGAGTCCACGATAATTCAGTTCCATTAATATTGTTAACAGATTGAAACATATCATCTGGAGATAATGCACCTTCTAGACCTCCTCCGACACCAAGTCTTTCACCATTATTATCCCCATCTCGTTGTAAAAGTGAATTTAAATTTGCATTATAAATATAATTTTGTGTAAAACTATCATTCTTTTTACTATCTAGATAATCATCAGAAGGTATAGAAGGAACCGTTTTGTAGTCACTAGGATATCTTGGAATTCCAAAACCGTCATGTAGGACATTTATTACCCAAGAACCTTTAAAGCATAGTGCTTTTAAATCGTCTTCGTCAACATCCTTTGCATATTTTCCTGCTGAATTATCTGACTTAATTATATCCCAATCCTGTTTGCAAAAGCTACGTAATCGATCACTATATGAAGCGAAATTGTATGAGCCACCCATAGCAAAAACATCAGCAGAAGTATGCCAATATTCTGAAACACCAATAAATTTATTAATATCATAGTCAATTAATGGAGCATGAACACCACCAAATAGACATTGTGGATCACCACAATCTTTTTCTTTTGCAAGTAATGGATACAAGTCTTTTAAACATTGATCAGTATCACCAGTACCTATAACTTTCACTTTTACCATAGATGAAGAAGAGGGAGATATAGGAGAAGGGGCACGTTTTACTTTCATTTTATTTAAGTTTATTTTATTTTTATCTATTTTCTTATATGATTTGTTTTTAAATTTTTTTTTATCCATTTTCTTATATGGTTTATTTTTAATTTTGTTTTTATTCATTTTCTTATATGGTTTATTTTTATTTCCATCATCATCATCATCATCATCATCAGTATCTTCATCATCTGTATCAGAATTATTACCACTTTTTTTATTTTCTGATTTATTTAAAGTATTATTATCATCTGATTTTGAATTTGAAATTTTTACCTCAACTTCATCTAAAGTATTAACAGGTAAACAAGGATCTAAATATCTTCCAGTAGAATGATCAGTAGGACGATCATTTTCCACTAAAGAGGCCAAATATCTTTCTCTTGCTTGATTAGCACCATAACCTAACCAAGTGGAAACAAAAACAGAATATTCTCTAGGAGAGCCATCTAAAGCTCTAAGTCTGAGAAAATATAAATCTTCAGCATGTTTTTCTGCTTCAGTGGAATTTGGAGCAAAAGCAATTTGAGCAGAAGCACCTCCCATATCTAAAAAGCCATAAGTTGCATGATGTTCTAAAACGGCTTGTTGGCCGAATTTTGTAGCAATTTCTATGGGATGATCAAAACCACCAACTAAATAATTTAAAGCGATCCAACCATATAAACCTTCCGTTTGACCAGATATAATTTCTATATGAGAGTTACAATCGGGTAAATAAAAATCTGATTTTTTAGATAAGCAATTACAAACTTCTCCAAGAATAGCATCTTGTTTATTTTTTGGTAATAAACGCATACCAGCGGTTGCCTGCAAAAAGATTGGGGTTTCATGCCATTTTTTTTCTGGTATTACTTTTTTTGCCCGTTTTATTAATTTTTTTAAATGCTTTTTCCAAATTTTATGTGGCGAGTCAGCAAACGTGCTAATACCGGGATGTGTTTTTTTATGCCAATTTGCCCCTCCCTGAGTAACCGGGGGCAACATTTTTAAAATTTGTTGATCATTTTTATCATCAGACGAATTCAATTTCAAAAAGACTTTGTCTGGCGAAGGCCAGGAATAAATTTGCAGCCTTGATCCAGAAGAACCGGCATCAATCACAATGCCATAATTTACATCGAGGTCCAAATCTGTAGTCATGGTGAAATATGTCTTTGGTGGTGTTTTATAGATAAAATACAATCTAAGAGGCAATCAGCAATATCAATATAGTAAATGTGTAAATGAATTTATAATGAATGTATAAATGTGTAGTAAAGTAAATGTGTAGTAAATGTGTAGTAAATGTGTAGTAAATGTGTAGTAAATGTGTAGTAAATGTGTAAACACATGCACGGGAATAAATTAGTTTCTAGACTACCGGGAATAGAATAGCAATTTAATCTTTTTCAATGTTAATTCGTCCTAATGCTGTTTACCTATAAATTTACCATAGCAACTTTTCTACAATCCTTGAAATTATAATAATAACAGCAATAATGGAACACGAAGTCAATTACTTACTATACTATGATTGAAGGTGAAATAATAAATGATAAATAAAATAAATAAAATAGGTAAAATAATGAATGATAAATAAATGATAAATAAAATAAATAAAATAAATAATAATATAAATAAGAAATAAGGAAAAACAATAATAATAATAATAATAATAATAATAATAATAATAATACTATATAATAATAATATAATACTATATAATAATAATATAATACTATATAATAATATAAATAATTAGTATTAATATTAAATAATATAATACTATATAATAATATATATAATAAAATATAATATTTATTATACTACGTATAATAAATAATCAAATGCTAAATAAAAAAGGAGAAACTCAAAATTCAATTTTCCCCTATAGCAAAAGAAAGAAAAGAAAAGAAACAGTAAATGCAATAATAATAAATGCTATATAATGCTATATAAAGGAATAAATAACAAAAATTCAAAATTTGACATATGGGAAAAATAAAAATAGAATAAATAAATTAATAAATAAATAAATTAATAAATAAATAAATAAATAAATAAAATAAAATAAAATAAAATAAATGCCAAAAATAAATGCAGAAATATAAATGCTATCTTTTCCTTAACCACAACATAAAAATAAACAATAATAATAAATATAGTAATTTGATAGTAATAATAATAATAATAATAATAATAATAAATATTAAATATAAATATTTATTACAATAAATATAGCATTGAACGCCTATGCACAAACGTTATTTAGTTGTAGTTTAATAGTGCTTATTGTAAATTATATATTGTATTATATTGTATTATATTTATCTAATCTTATTTTAACTACATTCCTGTAATATACCTATACACAATTTATGTACTATATTATATCTATAAACATAATAAAATCAGTAGGTACCTATGGTACCTACGTATAAATAACCCAATTCTTTTTGTCACTCTTCGTCATCTTCGTCGTCAGAACGCTCATCCTTTTTAACACCCTTAAAAGCTGCACGATAAGCAATTCGACATATTAAAAATAGCCAATAAAGATTTACAAGCTGTAGTGCAAATATTAATATAAATGTTATAATCTGTGATATCCAACATTTATATTGTTGTGCAGAAAAATCGAGTTGATAAGGTCCCACGGATTTAAATTCTGTTAAAACTGACCATAATATTACCAAATTAAGATAATGTCTACAATATATCCATACCAATATAAAAAAAGCAAAAAATGCTTCAGTTGCAGAAGATTGTAAATAATTTAATATTTTTGCTGTTGCAAGAAAAAAATCTGATATATCCATTGTAATATAAACAGCTAAACCCATCCATGTAAAATGAAAAATATAAGAAGTAGAAATTAATGCAATAGTAACTATATGATGAAATACTAATTCTTTAAAATCCTTTCTTGGCTTTTCAACTTGAAGTGACAATAATATTGATTGTTGAGACCAAAATGAAGCCTGTAATAAATAAAAGGCTTTAAAATCCCATTCATGTGATTTATGTGGATAAAATTCAAAAAATGGTCTTGTCTTAAAATACCATAATGGCATATGATGCATAATTAATAATCCAATTGGTCCTGAAATTCCATAATAAATCATTGAATATGCTTGTTCCATAAAACGTTTACGTTTCCCGATTTTATGCATATTTAATTTTGTAGCAATTGGAAATAAAACCATTTGCATCATAAATTCTCGAATAAATGTAAATACAATAATATAATAACAAACATATAACAAGTCTTTTAATCCTTTACCGTACATATCAAAATCTTCTGAAGCTCCTATAACTAAATTCGAATCTGTTCCAGCAGGTATATAATATGATAAAAATAAAAATGGATATATAAAATCTCCCAATTTTGTTCCTTTACCTAACCAATATAAAAAGGGTGGAATAAGAGACCATATTAAAGGCTTTAACCATTTATTACGATATGTAGCTTCTCTATAATTATAGTAAATTCTCATTGGAAATGATAAGCTTACTTCTTTATCGTCCTTAACATCTTTTTCTAAAGATTGTTCTTTTTTACCATGTTTTTTTTTCCTTTGATAAACAGTAGAGTCTCCCGAGTCAGATTCATAAGAATCGATAATGACTTCATTACCACTATCTACTTGAGAAATTATCTGATTTAATTCTTGTCTACTAGAGAGTTTCCTTAAAAGTGATCTACCAGCATTTGAAATCGGATTTGAATTACCTTCCGATCTAGATAATGCTCTTTTACGATATTTAGAGGCTTTTTTTTCAGCTTCATTAGAAGGCATGGTAGATAATCCTTGAATTGATGTATCTCCAACTGAAATTTCACCGATCGAGTGACCCCATCCTTCTGCCATTTTGTATAATATTAAATAGGTTGTAACAAATAAGAGTATAACAATTGTATAGGCTAAATTAATAAGTTTTTTTATTATTACACAGTGTTAATTTTATATAATCCTAAATATTTTTCCGATAAATACTAACAGATTTTAGCTATTCCCACTTTTCAATTATAATTACAAAATATTTACAATATAATATATTGTATACAAAAAAATATATACTATTAACAAGTAGTATATATTATTGGTGTATTTTATTAGAATATATTTGTATATATTTGTATGTATTTGTATGTATTTGTATGTATTTGTATATATTTGTATATATTTGTATGTATTTGTATTTACTTGTATGTATTTGTATGTATATATATATATTTATTTAAATAGCACAGACAAAAATCAAATTTACACACACATTAATTCGTGTTTGAAATTACGCAAATAAATTAAACATATTCTTAAAAATATGCTCTACAAATATGACTATAATAAATGGGGCCTCGATGAGTTACAGTAGGAAAAAGTGCAAAAATGATTTTTTATAAGGAATCAAGAACGCGTCTCAACCAATTAAAGCGAACCACTCCATGACCAATTAATTACAAACCAACAGATAGTTTTATTTAACTAATTTTTTCAGCTCCGAAATCAGATTATATAATATGGAAAAAGGAAAAAGGAAAAAGGAAAAAGGAAAAAGGAAAAAGTAAAATTCTATACAGGTAGGGTTAATTTCATGAACGTAAACGGATTATGTAATATTCAGATTTGGCATATTTTGTTATATTATGTTATATTACGGTATATGAATATAATAATGATCAATTAATAGTGAAAATCATATTACAATCTATTAAATATATATACTTTGAATATTGAAACAAATATCCTCACAATTTTACTATTACAATATAAGAAATAAAATATACAAATATGATATACTTTTTCGCAAACAATAAAAAGAGTAAAATTTTTTTTTTTTTATATTATATACTTTAATAAATATATCATATTATATTCATTTATAAATAATATTTCGCTTTGTAGCAATAAATAATCAATTATATTAATTGACTAATTAATTAATTAATCAATAAACAAATCATCCATCAAATTCTAGCTATATAAGTCATCTTCATCTCCTCCACTACTGCCAAATTGAGCTGCAGAGCGGTTTTCAGCTGCATTTCCAGCATTAACTTCCGCCTCAGTAGCACCAGGTACATTAGATTCAGAAAATCTAAATGAACCAAATTGTCCACGAGACATTTGAATAGAATTAGCATATGCTTCATATCGTCGAAGGTCTGCATCATTTACTGATCGTACGGCTGTCTTCATTGCTTCTTCAAAATGAGCTCTAGTAATGTATGGCACAGGATCTTCTTCCATAGAAATATCTTCATCTTCATCTTCTTTTTTAACCACTGGCTTCTTACCTTCAGCTATTGATGTTGATCCATTAGCTTCTTCTTCAGCCTTTTCTGCCAGTTCCTTTGATATCGAAGCTTCAATCGATTCTTTGATTGCAAATTTAGCTGCCCGTTGAACAATATATCCCAAATCAGCACCAGAGAAACCATGTGTAGCTGCTGCAATTTCCTCAAGTTTAAGACCTGGTTCAAGAGGAGTTTTACGAAGTTGAGCTCTGAGAATTGAAAGACGTGAAGATTCATCAGGTAAAGGTACATAAATAAGTTGATCAAGACGACCTGGTCTAAGAAGAGCAGGATCAATTTGATCTGGTCTGTTAGTAGCACCAATTACAAACACATTCTTTTTAGAATTCATACCATCCATTTCTGTTAAAAGTTGATTAACTACACGATCTGAAGCACCTCCTGCATCCCCACTTGATGCTCCACGAGACTTGGCAATTGAATCAAGTTCATCAAGGAAAACCACACATGGAGCTGCAGCACGAGCTTTATCAAAAATATCTCTAATATTCGATTCTGATTCTCCAAACCACATAGAAAGTAATTCAGGTCCTTTTACAGAAATAAAATTAGCGGAAACTTCTGTAGCAACAGCTTTTGCAAGTAATGTTTTACCCGTACCAGGAGGACCATAAAACAATACACCTTTGGTAGGTGAAAGACCGAATTTTGCATATTGTTCTGGATGTAAAACAGGATATTCAACAGTTTCCTTAAGTTCCTGTTTGATTTTATCAAGACCACCAATATCATCCCAAGTAACATTAACTGATTGTACAACAGTTTCTCTAAGAGCAGATGGATTTGAAGTACCTAAAGCAAATCTAAAGTTTTCCATAGTAACACCCAAAGAATCAAGAACTTCGGCATCAATAGTTTCTTCATCCAAATCAATAAGATCCATCTTTTCCCTAATTTGCTGCATAGCAGCCTCAGAGCATAATGAAGCAAGATCAGAACCGACATAACCATGAGTTTCTTGAGCGATAACTTCCAAATCTACATCACTACCTAATTTCATATTCTTTGTGTGAATATTCAAAATCTCCAATCTTCCAACAGGATCTGGAATTCCAATATCAACTTCACGATCAAAACGACCAAATCTTCGAAGAGCAGGATCTATAGCATTTGGTCTATTTGTTGCAGCAATAACAACAATGTTTGAACGAGCCTTCATACCATCCATAAGAGTTAATAATTGAGAAACGACACGACGTTCAACTTCCCCATTTGTCTTTTCACGCTTAGGAGCAATTGAGTCAATTTCATCAATGAAAATAATTGCAGGAGCATTTTTTTCAGCTTCTTCAAAAGCTTTACGAAGATTAGATTCTGATTCACCAGCCATTTTTGACATGATTTCTGGTCCATTAATTAAAAAGAAGAAAGCGCCCGTTTCATTTGCAACAGCACGTGCCATCAGGGTTTTACCTGTACCAGGGGGCCCAAACATAAGTATTCCTCTTGGAGGTTTGATACCAATAGATTTGAAAAGTTGAGGATGACGAAGAGGAAGTTCAACAAGTTCTCTAATCTGAGCCATTTGTTTACGACAGCCACCAATATCATCATATCCGACTTCATTGATAGTTGATTCTACATCTTCACGTTGAAGTGGTTCACCTTCACAATGAATTATAGTATCTTGAGCAACAATTGCATACTCAGGAGGATCAACTTCCATAACTTTAAATTCAACTTGTCTCATGCCACCACGAACCGTAAAAAGATCACCTTTGCGTACAGGTCGATAAGCTTCGACGAAATATGGTTTAAGGAAAGTATCAAAAAGAGCACCTGTAAGACCTTCAACTGTATCAGCGATAGGCAAAACCGAGATTCTTTTAGCATATTTGATATCTGGACAAGGATGCACTGTAATAATATCACTTAAACGAACTCTAAGATTATGGCGAACAACTCTGTTTATGCGAGCTACACCATCTTCAAGATCATCATCAGATAATACAATGAGAACAGTATCTTTACGTTTTTTGCCTTTAACTATTACTGTATCACCTCTAAACAATTGGAGAGTATCCATGGTGTTTGGAGACATAGAAATGACTGAATTGTCGTCATTTACAGCATCATCAACCAAAAGTGCTGTGGGAAAAAAAAAAAAAAACAATGTTAGTAAGAATTATAAGCAAAGAAATACGCAAAAAATAATTAATAAACAAATTAATAAAAATAATTATAAACATAATATGTAAAATAAGACTCACCATTATCTTTCTTTTTCTTTCGAAGAATTGCGGTGGCAGTTTCGTCCTCGCGCTTTTCACTAGCATCTCCAGAAGCGTCTACTAAATTGACTTTATGAGGAGTTTCACCCATTTTGATTGAGTAAATTATTATAAAATAGAAATAGTGTAAAAAAAATACAAATACTAAACTAAACTGAACAAATGAATGTAAGTAGATACTGGTAAATAATTAAATTATAAAGTTTTCTTATTTTTTTTCCCTTTGTGTTTCTTATTAATGAACCAAAAAAAGAAAAGCACAATTTGTTAACTAGAAGAAAATAAAAATAAAATAACACCTAATTATTATATTATTAATTACAATAACAAGGAAAAAACTAAGGAAAAACTAAGGAAAAACTAAGAAAATATATAGTAAAAACAAAATTATGTGATGTTAGGACGTCGCCACTGAAAGAAAACAAGTGTGGTTCAGGGTAAAGGAGGTATAGGTATCAAATGGTATAGAATAGTATAATAAATGTGGACATGTAAATGGTCTTAGGTATAATTAATATGGACATAAATGGTCTTAAGAAGGCACAGCAGGGTAAACCCACTTTTGTCGCCACGTAGTTTTGATATCACAGTTAAAGAAGCACATAGAAGAATATTGAAATCTGAACATGAGTCTGCTTAGTAAACCTTGTTTACACACGTTGGCATAACAATGTTGAAATAATAGACCTTTTTATTTGTCATGGCAATGACTGAAAGCTGCCAATATATTTTATTTGTTTAGAGTTTGGTTTTATTATTATGCGTAGTCATTATTACGGTTATGAAATAGTTTTGCTTTGTTTGTTTTGTTTTGTTTATAAGCAAAAGGAAATTATAAGGTTGGATGTGTTCAGTGTATTTTAATTATTTTTATTTTCACCTTTATGTATTAAAGATGTAATCTTATGCGGTTTTGCAGTTTTAAGAATATTATTAGAAGAATATATACATTTAATACTAATAGTTAAAACCGATTATAAGATGTAAAAAAATAAACTGAAAAAAATGAATAAAATATAGGAATAAAAACATAATAATAAATAAAATAACGCAAAAGTAAAAACATAAACAGACACATAAAATAAACGCAGAATTATCCCATTGTAAAATACATTATACATAACATTGTAAATCCATTTATAAAAAATATTAAAAAAAAAAAAAAAACATGAAAAAATAGCATAATAAAAGTCCAAATCTAACCATCGCTTTCTATTAAAGGAAAAATAAAATTTCTAATTTGTTTTCGCCAATATAAACAATCAAACAAAAAAAAAAAAAAAAAAAACATTCACGCTTTATCTTGGTATATAAGTAAAGGTTCACCAGTTTTTGTAATTTCTGGAATAGTACATTTAAGATCAAACGCTTTCGCCAATACGATTTTAAATATTTTTTGTACATTTATAGATTCAGAAGTTGAGCAGAAAATTAATGAAGCTTTCATAGCCTTTGCAAATTTTCTTGCTTGTCTTGTAATTTCTTCTTCATCCTCTTGTGGTAAAGATACAAATTCGTCATATTTAGTTCCCACTAAAAATGGGATTGCAGTTTTGTTAAAACCTCGAGCCTGCCTATACCAATCTTTTACTGAATTTAAAGTAGATTTTCTTGTTAAATCAAACATAAATAATAATGCAACCGCGTCTGATGAAACTAAAGGTAACATATTTACAAATTCACGTTGTCCTCCTAAATCCCATATTGAAAAAGTAACATTTGTGTGTCTAATTGATATTGTTTTTTCCATAAAGTTTACTCCTAATGTTTGTATATAATCTTCATCAAATGAATTTTCAACATATTTAACCATTAATGATGTTTTTCCAATTTGCGCGTCTCCAACCATTCCTACTTTGATTACAACATTTCTGGAAGAATAATTTAATAAGAAATAAATGAAATGGATAAAAAAAACATGTTAGACGCGAGTAACAGAAGTTATAATTGTATATTGTGTTTTTAATTTTAAAATTTTTTTAAACTATTACATTTTTTAAATTTATTTTTTTTTTTAAAAAAAAAAATAAATGAATAAATAAATAAAAAAAATAAATGAATAAATAAATAAAAAATATAAAAAATTAAAATATTATACATACGAATGTGTTGTGTCTCTGTCATTTTCTGTATCCATTAGAATAATATGTTTTAAAATGCAACACACCAAGCAGATTAAAAAAAACAATAGTTTTTCACGCTTTTCATAAAATCAGCTTGAATATTATAAATCCATATGCATGAAAAAAAGAAAAAAAGAAAGAGTACGTGTTTTATTTCTTTATAATTTTCTTTTAAATTTAGAAATGAGCAACTTTATGGTACTAGTAACTGGAAATATTATATACTAATAATAATAATAATAATAATAATAATAATAATAATAATAATAATAAAAATAAAATAAAAATAAAAGTTAATTACAAATTTAAATAACAAATAAGTAAAGTAGAAACGGGTTATGCTCAAATAGGAATTCTGAAGGTGAAAAAAAGGCAATAAAAACACAAGTATTACTATGACAACAATGGTTACCTAAGTAAAAATTCTTATATAAGAATTTTTACTTATTAAAGGAAGCTATTAATTAATTTAAATTTGAGACGGATATAAAACATATATGTATTACTTGAAAAACTATGGAGCCTTAAAAGGCAATAATTTATAAAAAGAAATAATTTTATCAATAATAAATAAACAATCATAAGTCAATAAACGTTCAAAAATCAAAATCAATGTTTATTATACTTCTATTTATAAAGATATATTTATATAGATTGGTACATCGTTATGTTAAGATCATCTATAATTTATCTTAAATTGTATATTGTCTAATAACCTACTGGTACTATTTAAGATTAACCTATTAATTAAAAAAAAATATATATATAAGATCACCAATTAGTTGTCAGAACAACCATGATCATTGGAATAAAATATTGTACAATGCTAAGGTAAATTAATAGTAATAATGAGCGCGAACTAGGGTTAGTATTATTATCATATCTTATTACATATACATTTATAAGCAATGTTGTACCGATATCTTTTATATTGATATACAATTTTATACCGATAATTTATTAATTTATTTACTTTTTATTTTTTATTTATTTATTTTACAAACAAGAGATGCTCTTAACACCTTGTGGCTATAAAAATTAATTAATTTGCATTAAGCTACGTAAAACTAAGCATTTACAGTAAATCCTTTAGGGATCTTTAAAGTAATACTGCAAGTTTCTATAGCAACACATCAGATTATCATTTACTCTTCACTATTTATTCATAATTATACTAAAAATAGACAACCCTTAATCTTGCAGATAAAGCATAGAGATAAACATTATATATAAACAAATAACATAGGATAAATAAGGATATAATAAGTATATAAATATATAATAAGTATATAAATATATAATATAGTATATAAATATATAATATAGTATATAAACAAATAAGCAAATAAATAAAATAGATTATTTATTTATTTATTTAATTATTTAATTAATTGTTTATTTATTTATTTATACATAGTTATAAAATAAATTATTTATTTATTTGTTTTTGTTTTTCTTTTTCTCATTGTTTATTATATTATTTTTATTCTTACTATTAATTAATTAATTTATTTATTATCACTCTTTATTATTATTATTATTATTTACTATTACTATTACTATTTATTTATTTATTTATAATTGTATTTTATTTATTATTTATTATTTATTATTTACTATATTTATTTAATTAATTATTTAATATTTCCATTCAATTAAAAAAAAAACTCAAACAATTGCAGTAAATAAACTTATACACTTTTTGCATTTGCATCTGCATTTGCTATTTTAAAATAAATAGCTATTTCTAGGTGATGTGATATGGCTTGGGGCCAACTTTGGGTAAGTTAATATATTATTATATTATTATATTTTTATATTTTTATATTTTTATATTATCATATTAATATATTATTATATTAGTATATTATTATATTATTATATTATTATATTATTATATTATTATATTATTATATTAGTATATTATTATATTTTTATATTTTCATCATTATACTTTATATTGGTTGTCTTATTTTAATTAAATTAATTTTCAAATTATTGTTATTTTTGCTTTCATTGTCAATTTCTTTTTTCTATGGATTTTTAAAAATTTTTTAATATTTAGTTATTAATTTTGTGAAATGTGCATATACATCAATTGATATAATATGCCATTTTTTGTTTTGTTTTGTTTTTTTTGTTTTTCTCCTTTTTTGTTTTTTGTTTTTTGTTTTTCCTTTTCTTTTCCTTTTTAAATAACAAAGAAAATTTAATTATGTTTATTATTTTTCTATTCAAAGCAATTGAAATTTTTTTTTTTTTAATTAATTAACACAAATATCACATAAACTCAATTGATCTTTAAAATAAATAATTACTAACTTACACACAATATTTTTCTTTTTTTAAATTTTAGATAAACAAACCTCATCTGGCTTATGCTATTATTGGTGGATTCATTACTTTATTTTCATTAGTTTCTTTATTTATAAAAGAAAGATTATATATTGGTGAAGCTACTGTAGCCTCAATATGTGGCATTATATTTGGACCTCACTGCTTAAATTGGTTCAACCCTTTAACATGGGGTAACACAGACGATATTACTTTAGAACTTTCAAGAATAGTTTTAGTTGTACAGATATTTGCTGTTGCAGTCGAACTTCCAAAAAAATATATGTTAAGACATTGGCTATCAGTTTTTATTTTATTAGTACCTGTTATGGCTATTGGTTGGGTAATTGGTGGCCTTTGTGTGTGGGCAATGGTCCCCTCACTATCATGGAAAGAATCTCTCTTGTGTAGTGCTTGTGTAACTGCGACAGATCCTGTATTAGCTTCTGCTGTTGTTGGTAAAGGTAAATTTGCAAAACGTGTCCCCGGCCATTTACGTAATGTATTGTCTGCTGAATCTGGGTGTAATGATGGAATGGCATACCCTTTTATATATATTTCTTTATTAATGATTAGATATGATACAAAAACTGAAGGTGCAGAAATTGCAAAAGAATGGTTTTGTCTTACTGTCTTGTACGAATGTATCTTTGGATGTATTGTTGGAGCTATAATTGGTTATGTTTCTAGGCATTTAGTTAAATTTGCTGAATCTCATAATTTAATTGATCGGGAATCATTTTTAGTAATTTATTTTGTATTGGCTGTATTTTGTGCTGGTATAGGCACAATTATGGGGGTGGATGATTTATTAGTTTCATTTGCAGCTGGTGCTGCGTTTGCTTGGGACGGTTGGTTTGCTCGTAAAACTGAAGAATCACACGTTTCAAACGTTATAGATCTGCTTCTGAATATGTCTTTTTTTGTTTATTTTGGCTCAATTGTACCCTGGCAAGCTTACCAAGCTCCAGAGTGGGGATTATATGCCTGGCGTTTAGTCATTTTAGCTATTTTAGTTTTATTACTTCGCCGAATTCCAGCAGTGTTGCTTTTTAAACCTTTTATTCCCGATATACGATCATGGAGAGAAGCTCTTTTTTGTGGTCATTTCGGTCCTATTGGAGTTGGTGCTATCTTTGCATGTATTATTGCCCGTGCGGAGTTAGAACACGAAGAACCAACCCCTCTAGCTGAATTACCAGCTCCTGGGTCGGAAAATTATATTATTGTCGAGACAATCTGGCCTATTGTGACTTTTCTTATCGTTGCTTCTATAGTTGTTCATGGTTCATCTATAGCTGTTTTCACTCTAGGAAAACATATAAACACAATGGCCATTACAATGTCTTATACTACTGGTAACACTAATGGTCCTTCATGGTTATCTCGACTACCGCGCGTTGATACCGGAAAGTCTTTATCTATTCATAAAGTTGATACTACAGAGCCATCATTCTTCAACTTGGCTTCTCGTATGCGAAATAGGCGCTCTAGTTCTGTGGAGCCGAGTGTTGCTGTTGGTGCAGGCTCTACATCTACTACGGCTGATTATGATGAAAAATACCCTGCAAGGCCTGGAAGAAATTATTCCCATACTTCTATTGCATCTTTAGATACAGAAACATTAAATAATAATAAATCATCTCGATTTAGAAACGGCTTCAGAAGAAATTCTTCTTCTGATGTTTTAAATAATTCCAAGAAACAAAGGATACCCCACCAAATGGCTAATAGAAGGTTGCATGGTGCACCTTTATCTCAAAAGCATAAAGCAGAACAAGAATTAGATAGTAATAATGTTCAAGATGAAATTGATTTAGCAGATTTACCTGCGGGAAGCCGTTTAGAAGAAAAAGATGCTCTTGCTGCTGAATCTGGAGATGCTGATGAGCGGACTGCTTCCCATAATGTTGAGGCGTATGAAGAAGGGGATCATTTAATATTTGAGAATCGTGATGGTGAAGTGATTGGGGAGGTTAATACGAGAAATGATGAGAATTTAGAACAGAAAAAAGTAGATATTATGAATGCAGCCAAAGATTCTTTTGAAAAATCAAAGAAAGGTGAAGAATATGTGACAGGTCAAAAAAGTAATAATACTAAATTTACACCGCAGTCTTCGACGGATGGTAAGCATACACTAACTACGACGAATAATGATTCACACTCACAAAGATACTCCAACACAGTTTTAAATACAGTCATGCATCCTATAAAAACGTTGGATTTAAGAAGGAAAATATTTGGTGGTATGGGCCAAAATGACTTCATAGAAGAAGTTAAAACAGATGATTCAAATCGTAAATTACGTCCGGTTTCTCAAGAGCAGCTTTTATCAGATATGCGAGTAGAATCAGAGAGGGAAGGCACTCCAGCTCATTTATATCAGATAGGAGATGATATATTTATTGAAAATGAGGATGGAGAAATTATGAGGCGCTATGTGGTTAATAGACATGAGAAAAAACCAAATCAAAATCATGCGTCTGGATCAGATACGTTAGACAATGATTCTTCTGCACATCCTAAATCGATTCTTCGCAAAACTATTGATGCATTTATTCCAAATTCAATGAATTTTCATTCTCATCCTCCTGCAGATGAAGGAAATGTTTCCAGAGTAAATACTATAAATATTGGGGAGCTAGAATCACATGGTTCATATGGTATTCATGGGCATAAAAAGTATGGAGATAAGCAACATGCACGTACATCAACATATCATGAGGGTTACGATTCAGAGTCAGATAAGGAAAGCACTCATAGAGGACGTTTTGTTGATAGATCTCCAAATATGGTGTTGAATCCTAAATTTGGAGATAAGTATGATAGTATTGACAATGATTATTATAACAGGCCATCTCAATCTTATTTTGATGAGCTGTCTCCTCGTGCTGCTACTACAGTAACTGCGGCAGGTATAGAAATACCTAGCAATTTTCTTGCCCCTTTACCAGACAGCGACAGCACAAAAGGTAATGGATCAGGAAATGAAGATAAGTATGAAAGTGGCAATAGAAGAATTACATTTGCAGATGAAACACCAGCCGAGAAAAGGAGAAGGTTGGCTGCTTTGGGAATTGCAAATCCTTCTAGGAATAATTCTCGTGCAACTTCGCCGGTATCATTGAACAGGAACCGTCAACAATCTAATGAAGATGAAGATAATAATGCTAATCTCAGGGTCAAATGGGGTGATGGAGTTTAATAATAATCAAAAGACTTATTTTATGAAAAATTGAGTGGTGTTTAACTTGATATCTGCTAAGGAAACTATGATTAATTATTATAAAAGGTTATACATGGCATTTCTCAATAATATAAAGTTATGCAATATGCTTGGTTTTTTCACCATATTGTGTTGAATTGTATTATATTTTTTATATTATATTGTTTTTTCTTTTTTTTGTTATTGTTTGTTTTTAATAGTTTATTAACTGGTTGTTTATTCATTGTTTTTTAAATTTAATTATTTTTATTATATTATGGTAATCGCTTTTAAAGTTTCATTTATTATTATGTTTTACTTGAATTTTTAAAATTATGGTTATGAACTTTTGCATTTTTGCATTTTTTCATTTTTCTATTTCTTTTTCTTCTTCTTTTTCTTTTTTTTTTTGTTTTCTATTTTATTTTTAAAAATATATATATGTATATATGTATGTATGTAAATAATTTATTATTTTTGATAAATAATAATTAATTATACAATTAGTAAGAAAAATATAAATAATAAAAACTTTAAACCTATATACAATTGAATTTAAATATTTTTTTTCTTGGCTTCTAATTTATTTTTTTAATGATATTATCATTTTATATTTTTAATATTTTTTTTTATCAAGTTTAGACTTAGCTGATAATATAGATTTTGTTGCAATTTTATTATTTTTATTTTTTATAGCAGTTTGTAATGCTATTTCTTTAGCCCTTTTTGCTCTTTGTTCTTTAAGCTGAGCTCGATATATAGATTTTGCTTTAAGTTGTTCAACAGATAAATTTCTATAATCTTTTTGATCTTTTTCACTTTTCTTTAAAACAATATTTTTATATGCAGAAAAAGTTATACTGTAAGGGTCTAAACCGAGTGAAATAATATATTTATCATTTTCATCTGAACGAACAAACACTTGTTTTAAAGCTGTTTCGACATCTTTTATATTTTCAGAAAGTTGAGAGGAAATTAGATCTTTACTCGGTAAAGGAGGCCAATTATTTTTTTTTCGTATTTCAGCACATAATTTCTCTCTTTCAGCTAATTTTTTAGGAGACAATCGCGAAACTCCAAATTTATGTACATGTCTTGTGACAAATCTTAATTCATCCCAATAAATAGATTTTTCTTTATCTTTATTAATAAGATTATTTAAAATAACATTTTCTTCCTTAATAACGTTTAAAGCTTCATCTTTAGAAAATTGATGTTCAACACGAGTATTTTTTGCAAGAATATCTTTAAGTCCAAATGATTTACGAGCAGAAATATATTTACCTAAAGCTTCAATTTTTACAACATCTCCAATATTAGCACGTTGTTTAGGATCATGTACTAGATAATCTTTAGTTAATTGAATTGTAACTTGATGTTTAGAATCCCATTTTGGTTTTTTAACACGGACTCTAATAGTTTTTGCCATTTTGGAATTATCTAATACTAATCCAACATATTGTTGTAATTTTTGTGTTATTTGAACTGCTGACATTTTATCGGTAATTTGGGGAAGGAAGGTAAAGGGATAAGTTTAAAAAAAAAAAAAAAAAAAAAAAAAAAAAACCAACCAACCAAATATTTCAAATATTTCAAAAATTTCACAAATTTCACAAATTTACAGTTTACTACTTATTTAACTCTAAAGTACCAATTGGAGTATCAATTTTTATAACATCACTTTGCGCATAATCTTACTTTGTTAACTTTGAATATATCTATAAAATAGTCTATTATAATAATACGATTTTTATTTATACTATGTATATTAGCTTTAATTGAATTTTTTATTTTTTAGTTTTCTCTTGGTTGCATTCATAATAGCAATAATATAACGTTAAATTTCAACAAGTATCCATAGCAACCAACCAAATCACAGAGTAAAACTTGCTAGGACTAGGTTTAACTGTGATTTGGATAGCAACAAAAGTCAAGGTTTTCGATTCTAAGACTACCGGTGCAAATTGAAATTGAATAAGGAATCTAAAATCTGAAATCAAAGATCAAGCATTGTTTAATAAATGATATAGTTAAATTTATAGAATATTAGTAGATTTTATATAGGAGTAGCATTACTATTATTTTTAACTCAATTGTATTTTTGGTACTTTTGCACTTTTATACTTGTTGTAATTTTTGTAGTTTTTGTAGTTCGTGTAGTCTTTTCAATTAGTGATTTGTGTTTTAAATCAATTAAAAATTGATAGTTTAAAAAGGGTTGGAAATCGCCTTTATAGGTGGAAACTGTTTTTTATCCCAGTCTATATCCATAAAAACATCCCGTTTTTGTCTAACAAAATATATTTTCATTTAAAATATAATAAAATAATTACAATGGGCACTGTTGATTTTTGCACGTTAAACCCCGATTCCGTTAAAGAAAGTGTGGATACAACAGAGTTAAATGAAAGTAGTAATAAAAATAAGCATAAAAGTGATAGTGTAAATGACAATGAGAAGAAGGAAGACGATAATAATGTAGTTGAATTAAATAAAAAAAATCCTATACTAAAAAAAAAAAGACGATATGATGCCAATGGCTTTAGAATAAGACAACCAATGATTGATGCTGTTAGTACTAGTTTATTAGAACACATTGAAATAGCTGGAACTTATATTCATAAAAATGAAAATTTAGAAAAAGAAGATAATGGGAAAATTCAAGATAAAAGTAAAGAACTAAATGTTGATGGAAATAAATATAGTTTAAGTGAAAATGGTTGTAAAGTCATTAGTATAGCCGATGAAATTGCTCATGGTGCTAAATATGTTATAGATGGTTCTTTACGTAGAGTTCCTCCTTATTATTTTACATACTTTACATATTGTAAAGAAAGATGGAGAAATCGTCCTTTATTAGATATATTTGTTAAAGAATTCCGTGATAGGGATAAAGATTATTATGAATGGGTAATTAGAAAAGGATTAGTAATGGTTAATAATAAAAGTTCATCAGTAGACACAATTGTTAAAAATGGAGATGTTATTAGTCATCGATGCCATCGTCATGAACCAGCAGTTTCATCTACTCCTATAAAAATAATAGCAACAAATGATAATATTATAGCAATCGATAAACCTTCAGGTATACCTGTTCATCCTACAGGAAGATACAAATTTAATACTGTGACTGAAATATTTAAACACGAACTAGGAATGATTGTACATCCATGTAATCGATTGGATAGATTAACATCTGGATTAATGTTTATGGCACAAAATTCAAAAGCTGCAGCGAAATTTGCTGAATCTCTTCGAAATAAAACTGTACATAAAGAATATATTGCAAAAGTTTGGGGAGAATTTCCTTATAAAAAAGTTATTTGCGAAGAACCTATAATTACAATAGATCCAAAATTAGGATTGAATCGAGTTTTACAACAAGGTGGTAAAGAATCTAAAACCGAGTTTGAGTGTATTTCGTATGATCCATATGTAAACATGAGTGTTGTAAAGTGTATGCCCAAAACTGGAAGAACACATCAGATAAGAGTACATCTCCAGTATTTAGGATATCCGATTGCTAATGATCCTATATATGCTAATCGAAGAGTATGGGGATCAAAATTAGGAAAGGGTGGAGACGGTAATAACGACGAAATTATTGAAAAGTTAGATAGGATGGGGAAAACGGAAGAAGCTCAATCGATTGCATTTGAAGAAATAATTGGTGAATGGAAAAAGTCAAGGGGTGAAAAACTTTTAGGCCAAAAGTGTACTGAGTGCAAGACGGATTTATATTCCGACCCAGCGCCTACTGATTTAACATTATGGTTACATGCATACAAGTATTCATCATCAGAGGATGGATGGACATATGAAACGGAAATGCCTGCGTGGGCATTTCCGGGCTATACCATTTAAATTGTGGGAAAGTATAACTATGGATGTGAATGTGGATGTGAATGTGGATGTGAATGTGGATATGAATATAAATGTAAATATGTATTTGTATGTAATGTAAAATATAAATTTAATACGAATAAAATATGAAAACGAATTAGAAATAGATTATACTATATAATAGGTACATTATATTATCATGTAATACAATTACACTGACCATTATATGTTGTTAACAGTATTATATTGACATTAGTCAAATTGAAATATAAAAGTTTGAAATGATTTCGCAGCCGATTAAAGCACAAGTATTGAGAAGTGGAATGCTAACCTCGTTAAAATCTTTATCAGATAAATCTCCTGATTTTATTTTATAAAGATTATTATCTCTACAAATAACCAAATATAAATTATTTCTCAAATCAAATTGGGTAATTACTTCTTTTGAATCAATACCTGGCATATCAATAGAATAAAGATCAACCTCTCCATCAATTGAAAAATCAGGAGTTAGCACTTCAGAATGCTCATATGGATAAGCAACAGAAACAAAATTTTCATAATTTAATCTAGGGAAATAAGAAGCGAATGGATAAAATACATTTGCAATTGGGTCCAATAGCTCTGAAGGTTGAAATTGAGCTTTGTAAGCCATTTTAGGACAATTTGCAATATAATATCCCATACAATAATATTTACAACCACTCTGAATAGTCATTGCAATTTCACGGCATGCGCTGTACTTCCCCAAACTCAGATTAGAATATTGTGGATCCCAAGCAAAATATACTGAAGACACATACGTTGGTAAAATGTCTAGAGCAGCAAATGCAATCAATTTATCATTTAAATAATATAATTGATGAAAAGATCCATATTCTGTCCCAAGAGATGATGTTTCATCAATAAGAGGACTTTCACACAAAAATCTTGAAAAAGAAATCTTTGTGATGTCATCCAAAGTATCTTTATGAACAATATGTTGATATTTTTTATAAAGATTAAACTTTTCCTCAGTAAACGAAGCTTTTTCGGTTACTATACGAAAAGTATTTTTATTATTTTCATCAATTATTTCAGAGGATTGAATTTTACTCATTAGATCAAATTTAGAGGCATCCTCATTACTATCCTCTGAGTCTAAATTTCCAGCTATAAATTTATTGAACTTATTAACAGTTCTGCGCTGTTCCTTATTTGGTTTAAATTTATCCGCTTCTAAGCGGATGGTGTATTGGGGGCAACACGTGTGTTTTAAGTCAGGCTAGATGGTTAGATATACTTGATTAAATATGAATTACATACTTTGTAAAAGAATTTCCCAGATCTATAAGGTAATTATAAGATAAGTATGAGGTAGCATGAGGTAAGTAGGAGGTTAGTATAAAGTTTTACTGTATGCAAATAATAGAATAATAATAATAACAACAACAACGATAATAATAGTAATGATATATAATATATATAATATATATAATATAATAAGTAATAGTAAATAACAATAATAGTAAATTACAAACAAACATCAGATAAAATAAAACTACAAACATTACCTCCTTATTCCTCTTTCCAACAAAGATTGATAATATTCTGGTTTTATTGAACTGCAATGGAAACCAAAACTATAAGAGCCATGGTTTCCCTTGCAGTAACCACATTTTGCTTTATCATAATAATCTCCGGTTGTTATAAGTGAGTACATTTTTTTTATTTTTTTTCTTCCTTTTTTATTACTAGTGGAGTATAATTTATAAATAAAAATATTTTATTAAATTGGAAATTTTCATGCTATTTATATCCTACTTTTTTTTTTTTTTTTTTTTTTTTTTTTTTTTTTTTTTTTTTTTTTTTTTTTTTTTTTTTTTTTTTTTTTTTTTTTTTTTTAATTTAAGTTATTCAGTTGCATTTCGTATGTAACCAACTTGTGACCAACATTATCAGATTTTTTACCCTAAATTTAATTATAATTATTGTTAATAAATCAACGAACGGTAAATAAATAAGTAATAATTAATAATTAATAATTAATAATTAAATAAGTGTTATAAGTGTGATAGAAGTGTGATATATGAGATATATGTAACATATGTGGTGATATATGTGATATATGTGATATATGTGATATAATTATAAATAATAAATTAGTAAATAAATTAGTAAATAAACCTTAATTTACATACACTATAATGAGCTCAACTGATGCTTCTGAAAGTCCTGCTCAGAAAGCAGCCAGAGAACGTAGAGAAAGGCGGCAGAAAAAAATTATCCAAGATGGAAGAGATCGATTAGATCGAATTACACGATTGAATTCTGGCAAAAAAGGTACTACATTATGCGTTGATGCTTTTATACGTTATACGATATGCGTTATACGATATACGGTATACATTATACTTACGATATACATTTATACATAATGCTGTATACGTTATACGTTATACATTATGCTCATATATTCATACATTTATATACGAGTATACTCGTATATAAGTATATATATGTATATATGTATATATGTATATATATGTATATATGTATATATGTATATAAGTATAAGTATAAGTATAAGTATATATATATATATATATGTATATATATGCATACTCGTATTAAATATACTCATGTAATTATGCTAACGTGTAGAAATTGAAACACCTGATATGCCAAATTTGGAAAATTCAACTTTAGATGAAAATGACTTAGTATCAGATCCTCTGTTCAGAGAATTGGTTACAACTACTACTAAAGAAACTTTTCAAAATTCGACAGATAATAAAAAATCTGAAAAAATATTTATAGAAACATCTAAAGATATTTCAGTAGATAGTTTAGAAAATACACATGCTAATACAAATTTAGCTTCTCCATTTCCAGAAGGATCTCCCTTTAATCAAATGTTTGAACAAATGATTCAAGGCGATGGAAATCCATTTGGCCCTAATGGATTATTTTCTAGTGGTGATATTTTCACATCTTTGCAAAAAGGAGATTCAAATATAAATACTGATCCAGATATTGATTTAAATAATTTAAATGTAAATAATACTCAGACAAATAGTATTTATAAAGGATGGCATTGGATATTATTACATTTGATTACAAATTTTTTATTATTTTATTATCTTATAAAAAATAATTCATTCACTGGTACATTTATTGATCGGTCAAATGATTATAATTCAAAAGGGGCATTTTGGCATTTTATAACATTGCAAATATTATTACAAGTTACGCAATTTTTTTTAGAAAAGGGTAATGCACCTTCTGATTCTAAATTGGGACAATTTGCGTTATTTGTTCCAGAACCTTTTTCTAGTTATTTGATAATCGCTGCAAGATACACATATTATTTTTATTCTATTATCCGTGATTTTGTTTTCTTGCTAGTTTTTATGGGGGTTTATGTTTTATTTAGGTAGGTAGATCTATGTATTTGTTTATGTGTATGTATGTATATGTATGTATATGTATGTATGCATGTATGCATGTATGTATGTATTTGTTTATATGTATTTGTTTATCTATATAATATATATATATATATATATATATAAATTTGTTTATAAATTAATTATTCTTCTATATACATGGAAATATAACAAACACACGAAGTATACCAACTATACATTCTTTGGAAAAACAAGATTCCAAAACCCCTTTTCATCGTTATATTCTGCCCTTATTGTATCTGATTTGTTAATTTTAACAGCATCAGTTAATTTCACTAATGCTTCTAAAATTTTTGATTCATGTGTATGTTTAATATCAAGTACAGTTGTTTTAGATTTGTCATCTAAAAGTTAGTATGTAATATATAGTGTAAAACTAAAAATTAAACACATAATAAAAAGTAAACTTACTCCAATTAATAATTAAATTACAAGGAAGTTTTTCAATATTTTCTGATTTGCCATTTACTCTACGAACAGTAAATTGTAATTGTTGATTATGAAAAGAAATTGCCGGAGCATATTTCTTCCAAAATAAATATGCTCTTAAATGACTTTTTACATTACGAGCAAACACTAATTCTAAACTTGAAACTTTTGGAAATTTGTATGAAGCAGTTCCATTAGTTACGATATCAATTTCGTGTAAATATTCAGGTATTTTTGGTTTTCTTTCTTGTAAAGCATCTCTAAACAGATGTGAATATGAAGAAAAATTTGCTTTAAAATTTAATTTACATGTATTTAATTTGTGTATATTAAATTTATTATTCAAACTATTTACACTATTTTTTACTTTATTGAAACCTGGCATTTTAAGGAACTATCGATGGTAATGTTCTACAGCAATCTACAAGCACTTTAAGGAGACAATCTACTTAAATCTACAAGCACTTTAAGGAGACTATCTACTTAAATCTACAATGATTACTATTAAAATAATAAAATGTGTGAGTTGCTATGGTTATACATCAAGTTTTTAATAGCAATATAAATTCTATAAATTCTAATAGCCTTATATATATATAATAATTTCTTTCTTTTGCATTTATTCATAGTGTGAATTATTTCATTGGTATATAAAATGCATTTAAAATATACACATTCAATTGATATACATTTAATTAATTATTAATTACTCATTTCAATTTCAATTTTTATTCTATATATAGAAAATTCATTTTTCTATATATAGAATAAAATTTTCTTTTCCCTAATAAGTCATAATATATTACTCACTATATGACATCATAAAACTATCATTGTCGATAACCTTTTCCCTATGCCGAGTATTCGTTTTTAACTAATCACTTGATATATAGTATAAAAAGAAAAGATTTAAGTAGAACATAACAGACATATTTGTTTCTTTTATTATTATTTTAAGTATTTTAGTAGTATTATATATTAATCAAGTAGACGTATAAACAAACAAACAAATAAATAAAAAAACTCCTTTTCCTAGTGTCCTTTCTAATCCAAACTGACGTATTTCATATTTTTTGAGGCTTTTTTATAGAGTATATATATTTGCTCTGTACACTGTCTTTACTATTATAAATTGTATCCTATATAATATAATCTGTATACTATATTATATATAGGATACTAATTATATTATTATATGCTTCTATACACTATAAACAGTCAATCGTTTTTGTCGTTTTTCCATCTAAGCTAAAATGCCAAGTTTTTCCGACAGCGCTATACAATTAATTTCTCAATATTTAGAGAGAATTCAGGATTTTCTTGAGCTTAGAAATTTGACTACTTTGGATTAGTGAGTTTTATGCAAATAAGCATATATATATATGTGTATGCGTATATATATATATATATATATACATATACATATACATATATATATACATATATACATATACATATACATATACACACACATTTATATACATTCTCCAATATACTTACTAACTTGTAGTTTCAAAAATGGTGTTTTTTTCTAGTGCGTATTAATCTTTGGAATTATTATTTTAACACCTAATATAAACTCTAATATGTTGTATTGCATATATTCTATCTATCTATCTATCTATTTATCTATATAGATATATATATATATATATATATATATATATATTCTAATATATATATATTCTAATATACATATATTCTAATATACATATATTCTAACATACAGTGTGGCATTCAAATTATCCGCAAAAGCCTATCGAGAACTATGGGCAAGAGGCCCTATTGGATGCATTAAGGGTATAGTAAGAAGCATTTCTACATTTTTATATGTAAAAGCGTTAAAAGCTCCATATGTTAGGACTAAAGTTGATAAAGATGTATCAGCAGCAATTGATAAGGTTAAAAGTGCTGTTATAATTAGAAATCCTAATAGACATATACAATCTAGGTTACCACCTGTAGGAAAATCTGAGGAAGAAATTAAAAAAGATTTTGAGACATTAAAATCTCTCAGACATTCAGATTGGGAAAATGGAAAGGTTTCTGGTGCTGTTTATCATTGTTCAACTGATTTATGGAATTTGCAAACTTATGCTTATAGTGCTTTTATTCCTGCAAACCAATTGCATCCTGATGTTTTCCCCGGTCTTAGAGTTTTAGATTCTGAAGTTGTTTCAATGGTTTTAGATATGTATAATGCTCCTTCAACTGGTGTAGGTACTTCAACATCTGGCGGTACTGAATCACTATTATTAGCTTGTTTATCTGCTCGTACTAAAGGTTATGTTGAACATGGAATTACTGAACCTGAAATTGTTGCTCCGATTACTGTGCATGCTGGTTTTGATAAGGCTGCTTATTATTTTAAAATGAAATTAAGACATGCCCCCGTTAATGAAAAAACTGGTAAAGTTGATATAAAATCTGTAAAGCGTATGATTAATTCAAATACTGTTTTAATAGTTGGATCAGCTCCATCTTTCCCACATGGTATAATTGATGATATTGAATCATTAAGTAAAATTGCAATTAAAAATAATATACCTTTACATGTTGATTGTTGTTTAGGTTCATTTATTGTTCCATTTTTAGAACAAAGTGGTTTAGTTGAAAATGTACCACTCTTTGATTTTAGATTACCTGGTGTTACTTCAATTTCATGTGATACTCATAAATATGGTTATGCTCCAAAAGGTTCTTCAGTTATTATGTATAGAAATGAAGAATTACGTTCGTATCAATATTTTGTTCTTGATAGTTGGGTTGGTGGTTTATATGGTTCTCCAACTTTAGCTGGTTCTCGTCCAGGTGCTTTAATGGCTGGATGTTGGGCTACAATGGTTCATATTGGTAAAGATGGTTATTTAAAATATGCAAAAGAAATTTTAAAATCTGCACAAAAAGTTAAAAATGCAATTAAAAATGAAATTCCAGAATTAAATGTAATTGGTGACCCTATTGGATCAGTGGTTGCTTTTGAATCTGAAATAATCAATATTTATTCTCTAGCAGATAGAATGGCTAAAAAGGGTTGGCATTTAAATTCTTTACAAAAACCAGCTGCAGTTCATATTGCAGTAACTGCTGCAAATTATAATGTTGTTGATAAATTAGTGGCAGAAATTAAATCACAAGTAGCTCAACTTAAATCTGAAGGTTCAACTGCTGCTTCAAGTGACACTGCTGTATTATATGGGTTTGCAGGCTCAATTGCATCTTCTTCTATAATTGATAAAATGGCAATTGGATTCCTTGATGCTCTTTATACAGCTTGATTACAAGTTTGCCTGTAACAAATGATCTCTACTATATTATATATTATTACTATATTATATTATTACTATATTATATTATTACTATATTATATATTATTACTATATTATATATTATTACTATATTATATATTATTACTATACTATGTTATTATTATATACTATATACTATATTTTTATTTAATTACTCTGCTATTACTCCTTCTATTATTGCTACTATTATTACTATTATAAGAAAATATAATTAAATGTAAATACTATAAACCTGATTTTAAAATACATTAATTAACGCCTACTAAAATTTATAACAGTAATAATAGTCGGATCATTAAATGCTTAATATTATTACATGCTTGATATTATAAAATGCTTAGTATTATAAAAACTGTCGCTCTCTTTACTAGACTAGGATGGTAATTTAAAAAAAAAAGAGTTTCTATTGGAAGATAATAAATACTCTTCTCAACGCTCAACAAAAAAAACTTGTTGTTGGTAAGGAAATCGATAAAATCTAACAAAATACAATAAGATAAGAAATTAGATAACACAGTATATAGTGGTATATAAATATAATAAATAGTAATTGTAAACAATTTTAAATAAATTATCCTATTCGTAAACGTTAAAATGATTCAAAAAGTAATTAGAAAACCGTTAAAAAATACAATTAGTAAACCATTAAACTTATCAACATTATCTACAGCAGGTATAAAAAATATTAATAAGCAAGTAAATAATCAAGTAAATAATCAAGTAAATAATCAAGTAAATAATCAAGTAAATGGTAAAACAAACGCAATAAATAAAGCATTAAATTCTAATAAACCAAGAAATGATTGGACAATAAAGGAAATTAAAGAAATTTATAATTCTCCATTATTAGACCTTGTTTATAATGCTCAAACAATTCATAAAAAATTTCAAGAAAATAGTTTAGTCCAACTTTGTACATTATTAAGTATAAAAACTGGTGGCTGTACAGAAGATTGTAGCTATTGTGCACAATCAACAAGATATAAAACAGGTGTAAAAGCAAGTAAACTTGTCGAATTAGGTCAAGTTCTTTCCGCTGCAAGAGAAGCAAAAAAAAATGGTTCAACAAGATTTTGTATGGGTGCTGCTTGGAGAGATATGGTTGGTAGAAAATCAGGTTTAAAACATATTAAAGAAATGATTACAGAAGTTCGTAAAATGGATCTTGAAGTTTGTGTTACTTTAGGAATGGTTTCTGATGCAGTTGCAAAAGAATTAAAAGAATCAGGTTTAACTGCTTATAATCATAATGTAGATACTTCAAGAGAATTTTATCCAAAAGTAATCACAACAAGATCATATGATGATAGATTAAAAACTATTGACAATGTTAGAAATGAAGGAATTTCTGTTTGTTCAGGTGGCATTTTAGGACTTGGTGAATCATCAGATGATCATATTGGTTTATTATATACACTTTCAACAATGCCATCTCATCCAGAATCTGTTCCTATCAATGCTCTTGTACCAATAGAAGGAACTCCTTTAGGTGATCAAATTAAAAATAATAATGGTGATAAGCAAATTGATTTTAAATTATTACTTAGAACTATTGCAACTGCAAGATGTATAATGCCGGCTTCAATTGTACGTCTTGCTGCTGGTAGAATTTCTTTATCAGAAGAGCAACAAGCTTTTGCTTTTATGGCTGGTGCAAATGCTATTTTTACTGGAGAAAAAATGTTAACTACTCCAACAACCCCTTGGGAACAAGATATCAAATTACTTAATGATTGGGGTCTAAAACCAATGAAATCTTTTCATAATCCTAATAAGCCAGCAAACCCTCAAATTTCTACAAATGATCAAAATTCTACAAATGAAACTTTTCCAAATGATCGAATTCCTATAATATAAACCTAAAAGGTTATATAATTGAAAATGTATATGTATTAAATATTAATATGAATATAAATATATATGTATTAAATATTAATATGAATATAAATATATAATTCATATAAACTACATAATATAAATTACTGTAACATAAAATATGCAATATAATAATGCAATCTAATCTATACATAATAAAATAAACTTTTAATATTTAATAAACCAAAAACAATCGAGAGTTGAATCCCATACCAACCAAATAACCAAAATAAAATATTTAAACCCCAGTAATTATAATAAAACAATAAGATAAAAATAAGGGAAAAAAAAACAAGACATAACAAGACAAAACAAAAAAAACAAAACAAAACAAAACAAACATAAATCACAAATAAACAAAAGTTCAAGTCTAAAAAAGTAAAATACAGAAAAGAAATATAACCCATAAAAGTTAAAACTTAGTCATAGATCATTAAAATTAAATTTAACATATTAAAAATTAAAATTGAATAATTCCTTATTGTTGAAATTATTAGTATAGTTTATAATTTGAATTAGAGTACATGTTGAATATTCTCCATATAATTCTTTATTCCAATTGTTGAAATTAGACAGGTATTATTAACCTATGGCAATAAATCATTGTTGAAATCTAATAAGCAATTAATTTTTTTTTTTTATAAAATCGTAGAATCTTATAGTGTCATTTGAGAGTGTCATTTTATTTAAATGATTGCTGAAATTAAACATTTGATTGTTTCTTTAATTAAAAGAAAAAATTAATTTGAGTTGAATTGAGTTGAAATATAAATCTTACTTTATATAATAATGTAGATTTTTTATAATTAAGAAGTTTGAGAATACGATATCGAAGTTGCTTCACTTGAATGCGAAAGATCATCTTCTTTTAAAGGATTTTCATTATTTTTCACACTATCCTCATCACTATACTGTGGCGTTTCAATAATTTCCTGCACGCGCCTTGCTGCATCATTCATTCTTATATCAGCCGTCAAAAATACTTTACGACCACGAGCATACCAGTAAATAACGCAATATATAGCCCAGATACCAATTACAACACACACATAATTCATATTACCTCCTGTGGCAGGCATAACTGCTGGGAAGGTAAAGAAAACCGTAGTGAAAACTGTCCAAATTAAAGTAACATAATTACAGATTAAACCTAATGTTCCAAGCCAAAATGGGCCATGAGTGATATTATTTCTACCTTTTAATAAAAGACAAAGAATAGGAACAGCATATGACCAATAAAGCATAATTATACAGGCAGTAACCATAGCATAAAAAGCAGCAGAAGAGCCAAGATATAAACATCCAAGAATGGCAACCCATACAGAATTAAGAATATGAGCATTTAATGGTACACCAAGTTTTGGATGTACTTGAGCCCACCAATGAGAACCTAAAATACCACGATCACGAGCAAAAGACCAACATAATCTTGCTTGCCAAGTTTGACAAGCAAATTGACAACCAAAAGCAGTTATTATAATAAGAGAAGCTAAGAATAATGCAGCACCTTTATTCTCAATTGCTTGATAAAAAATATCCATAATTGGGAAGCCAGTAATTGAAGCTTGTAATTCATCTAAATCCTTCATAGAGAAAAACATTGCAATTGAATAAGTAAAAGCTGTAACAAACCCAATTGCGACAGTACCCATAATCGCAATAGGAATATCACGTTCTGGTCTTGCAGTCTCTTCTGCTAAATGTGTAGCAGAATCTAAACAAGAAAAGGACCAATTTGGATTTACTAAACCAACAATAAAAGCAATACCATTATTTTTCCAACCGGTTGCATTAACAAAGTTTGCGAAAACAAATTTAGCATCTTGAAAATTTGGTGAAGCACATGCAAGTACAGTGATTAAAATTACAACAAAGGAAAGTAAAGAAACATACAAAGAAGCATTTCCAAGTGCTGGTAATATTGGAGCGTAACAATTAAAAAAGAAGGAAACAATATTGACTAATTGATAAGCAACGAAAACCATCCATTTATGAGTTACAAAATCATCACCGCCTTGATTTAAAATATACATTCCTACTAAACCATTTGCTATTGACATTGTTACAGAAATTGTTGTAAAAACTGAGCCTGCCCATGCAAATGCACCACATAAATAAGAAAGAAAAGCAGAATATCTTTTTGATGCAAGTACAGATGTCCAATAATATTGTCCACCAGCATTTGGATAAGCAGATACTAACTCTGATAAGGTTGCTCCAATACAAGATGAAATTACAGCTACAATAATGATACCATATACAATACAAACTGGTCCACCAGATGAAATGCCGGTAACTAAGGAGGCTGATATACCAAACCATGAATTAGTTAAACCAAACCCAATAGCAAGTAAAGACCAAGCTGAAAAAGATCGTTCTAATTCAGGCTTATAACCCATTTCAGCCAATTTTATATTAACCTCATCTGCATTATTTTTTTTTTTATTTTTTAATTTAGATTTTATAGAATTAATTTTACTATTTATAGTATCAGGTCTATTTAAAATGGACGAGTTTTTAGAATTTTTTCTTTTTAATTCGCTATCATTATTATTATTTTCTTGCGAATTTTTTCTTTTTTCGTTTATTTCATAACTTATGGGTTCAATTTCGATTCCCTCAGGCATTTTAGAAATTCAATAAATTAATAACAACTTTATCAATATTCTATATTTGCTATTTATTTTTCTATTATTGATTCAATTATATGTATTCTTATTTAATACAATATGTATTTCACTTTACATTAATATATATATATTTAACTAATATTTTAAAACTGATTAAATACTAGAAGGATAAGGTTTCTAAAAAAACAGTCTATAATAACAAATGATAATATTATTTTATGAAAAATTCTATGAAATATTTTACAAATATTATCTATATCCTGAAACTTAAATTTTTTAAAAAAAAATTTTTTTTTTTTAATTTCTTTATTCGTGCAGCCCGCGTTAGAGATCAAAACCAAGATCTGCGGTTCAGATCAGTGAAAAGTTTTCCTTTAGTAACCGACCGACAATTTAATAACCGAGATTAGACGGTTAATTGAAATTTTAATTTGAACTGATAATATATAACAAAGAATCCTTTTATTGCTGATTAGTATTCTAGTACTTTATGCCATAGTAACAATTTGTATACGGTTACTATAGGTTTTTTTTTTTTTTTTTTTTTTTTTCCAAACAAAAATTAGGTCTCACCCTTTGAAACGAGTTCATAAGTGAGACTTGGCTGCGTTGTCATAGATAACATACTAACTTATATAATAGTCTCGACAGTTTTAGTGTGTAAATTTTTTTTTAAAAAAAAAAATACATTTTAAACAGATTTAATCAGAAACAATTAATTATCGCATAATGTAGAAACAGATGATTTTTTTTTTTATAAAAAAAAAAATCACCTAGTATAATAAGAAAACTAAATATATTGTGAAATAAATAATTTAATATTCCAATTTACCATGGTATACCAAATTTGAATTTCTCTTCAACTTTAAAATGCTAACCAAACTTGGTTAGCAACGTTTTTGTGAAACTACAGGGTTTCTTTAAATTACATAAAAGATGCGTTGTCCAAGCAATAAAGTGCGTTTAGAATCCCTTTTCCATGTAAATTAATACTATTATATAAGCAATTGTTCTTATTTGTGTTAATAAAGTTTGATTCTAGACTCTAGACCCTTCTTTAAAAATCATATTCCTATGTCAACATTTTCTTTTTATAGCTAGTTACATAATATTTTTTAATTATTGTTACATAACCAGAAAATAAAACTAAATATTATTGTTTCATTCAGATCTATAAATAGAATAGTTTAAAGGAATCAAATACGAAATATATACCCTAATCATTTCTCAAAAATGACGCTTATTGTTTAAATTTCCTATAGTTACACGGTAAGTGTTAATTGTAAATTATAATTTAGTTTCACATACAATTGTCAAATTGGACATTACTATATAGATTTCAACTAGAATAGTATAAAAAAGTATAGTATGTATTTAAAAAGATAATAATTATTACTTGGTACACGTGCATGTGTGTTTATTTTTTTAGTATTTTTTTAGTACTATTTTTTTGTTCTATATATAAAAATAATAATCTGTGATTGCTTGATTTTGGGTCTAGAACTGTTTAGAATTATTTAAAAAATTGTACGCTATAATATACGTGTGTTTTTTTTATTTATTTTTTTCCAAAATGATCTAATGTGATAAGTATTTGATTAGCTAATTAAAATACTTTTTTTTTATTTATTTATTATTTATTTATTATTTATTTATTGTAATGCTGTCTGTTGTCTATTGGGTTTTAAATTATTTAGCAACTACTGCATTTTATTAATAAAAACGATGATATAATGTAAACAAAACTTTACTTGAGTTATTATTTATTTAACAAAATAATAAAATAATAAATTATTAAATTAGTATAAAATTAGTATAAAATAAATATAAAATAAATATAAATATATGAGGGTGTAAATATATATATATATAACTATCTTTTTCTTATTTTTTAATTTTCCTTCTTTTTTAATATATATATAATAATTATAAATTAAATTGAATTTGAAAACTTTTATAATTTAAAAAAAAACTATCGATGGTATATACAGATAAAGTATCTTGAATTATTTTTTCTTTTCTTTTCTTTTCTTTTCTTTTCTTGTCTTTTTTTTTCGTTTTTTGTCTGCCTTGTATTGCAGTTCAATTATTAAGCTCAGGCCATAAAGATTTTACTTTTATTTTTATCTTTTTATTTGATTTGATTTAATTTCATTTTATTTTTATTCATTTAAATTATAAAAAAAAAATGCCGGCCCAAGTTTCAGAGAAAAGAATAGATCTTTTGGAAAAAGCTAGAAACTATGATCATGTTCCATGGTGTGAAGAATATGAAAGAATGATTTCTGGAATGTTTTATAATAATAAAGTACCAGAGTTATTAAATGCTAGACATAAAGCTCGTCAACTTACCATGAAATATAATCACTATTTTCCAGATGATTCAACTCCATCATCATTAGCTGCTGATAGAAAAATTATGCTTGAAGATTTATTAGGAAATGTCGGTGAAAACTGTTATATCGAGCCTCCATTATTTGTTGATTATGGCTGTAACATTTCTATCGGTGATGACTTCTTTTCAAATTCAAGTCCAACTATTTTGGATTGTGCTCCAGTAACTATTGGTGATAGAGTTCTTTTTGGTCCACACGTTAGTATTTATACAGTTGGACATAGTATTGAAGTAGATTCTCGTCGTGAAGGTGTGGAATTCGCTCAAGCTGTCACGATTGGAAATGATTGTTGGATTGGAGGGAATGTAACTATTCTTCCTGGTGTTACTATTGGTGATGGTGTATCTATAGCAGCCGGTTCTGTTGTTTCAAAAGATATTGCTCCATATTCAGTAGCTGTAGGTACACCTGCAAAAGTTATTAAAAGTGTTTGCAAACCTATGGATGCGAAATAATTACAACTGATGCTTGTTTTTTTTTTTTTAAAAAAAAAAGTAAGAAAAAAATTTTTACCATTTGCTTTTTTTATCTTTGATAGTTTTTTTGTTCAATGTTCTTTCAAAATCATTGTTTGTTTTTCAATATACTTTAATACTTTTAAACGTTTATCGCTTGATTAAATCCATTTTATATTTTTTTTATATTTTTTTATATTTTCCCCTTTTATCTACATATACAAATAATATATCTTTTTAAAATAAACATTATACTTACCAAGTTAATTTATACGTACGTTTAAATTTTATTCACAAATTTTAAAAACCTATCAAAATTCATCTTTCACGTTTTCTTCCCAATCACCACTTTTAAAATATTCCCCATCAAATGCAAACATACTAGTAGGATCCCAATGAACTAGCTGTGAATTATTTCTGAGGTTACCAGTTCTTAAATCCCATTTTGTTTCTTCAATTCGATCTAGTAAGTGCAGAATAATATTCCTATCTAGTTTATGCCCATTATATTTATCAATTATGTTCATGAAAATACCAGTTATATCAGTTCTGCCAATATTCAAAATATTATTCTCCGAATTTTGGTTTGTATAAGAAATTCTAGTAATATCATTAGTTTGCTCATTAATAACGTGGAGCATAATTACCATCAAAGACAAAGACCTCCATGCACAAAAAAATGTAGGTGACAATTGTGATAATAAATAGGTAATTTTTTTTAAGTTAAATAATATTTTATCAGCTCTATCGAATTCTTCACATCCTGTCGCACGGTTCATGTTATCGTAATAATTACTATTAGCTTCGGTAATATATTGTCCGTTATTTTTAAAAAGTTTGTTAGTTTCTGTTCTAATAATATATCTTTTCAAAAGTGAATTTGGACACAAAGAAAAATATCTTCCAAATCTATCAGCGTAGTCAAAAGTCGAATTTCTGTCATCAGACGAGTTGAATAAACATGATTTAAGAGACGAATTTACATTAATTAAGAAAGATATAAATAATGGCTTATATCCATAATTAATAAGTCTAAGTACGCAAGATGTAGCTGTCATCAAGCATTGAGAAAGTATTAGCACTACTTTATTTACTAAAGACCAATGATAACCTATAGCTATTGGTGATTGGAAATCTAATCCTGATAAAACATAATCTAATAAATTATCTGTATATACAATAGATCTTTTCAAATATGTATACTCGATATCAAAAGTGGAGTTAATGCAGGACAAATTAGCAGTATGATTTAATACTAGGAGTACATGTTGTAATTGGATTGAAATAGTGTAATATCTCATAGAGTATTCTGGAGTTACTGAATGATATCTAAAAAAATCTTGAAACTCAAAAGACAAATTTTCTGGGCGTGAATTACTAAAAAAACCGGAGAATCTGCTGTCTGAAGGAGATGAAGTTCTAGCAAAAATCTCTTTTAATAAGGTTTCTAAAGAATTTATGTTTTTATTGACTCTCGTATAACTGAAAGAAGAACCTTCTAGAAAAAAATTTCTAAATATGGAACTAATCAATAAAGAAGCTTGATATTGTATCATTAAAAATTCTCTTAGGCATTGATCTTTATCAAGAAATTTGTTATAATGTAAGCTAAATTGAGTATCAACAGAGGGAAAATTTTCTGTATTTATTAACGGCAGGCTACCTGAAGCAAATGAATTATAAGAATCAAGATATAAAAGTTGGAACCAGATTTTTTTCCATAAAAGTTTTATGGGACTTTTTAATTGATAATAAGCATATGGTGTTTTATGCATTCCCATATTAATTGCTATCTGTAAAGCAGAATTAAGTATCTTGGAAGAGTATTCAGAATCAGCAGAAGCATTTTCTTCTCTAGAAACAGTTAAAAGCATATAATACATTAATATACTTTGAAGATGAAAAATGTCCGCACTAAAATCGTTTGCTTTATAAATGCAATAGTCTACAGCATTTTGAAATCTTGAATAACATAATTTCCAAATTTTTGTTTGTTTGTTATCTATAGAAGATAAACAAGCAAATCTTAAAATTGTAAACAATGAAATCAACCAAGAATAAAACGGCTTAATCTTATTTAATGAATGAATATCAATATAAGCTCCTCCAGTACAACTCCTTACTATATTCCATTTCATTACAAAAGTGTCTTTATCCACAAACGGAACATAATTATGTGCATTTAAGAAAAAAATATCTATAAGTGAGTTAATGTCAAATTTATCCGGAAGAAGATAAAGCGCGTCTTCAATTGAAGAGACAAAATCTGAATCTTTCACTTTTTCAGTTTCTTTGTATGCAATGTCTTCAAATTCAAATTGACTTCCATCTTCTAGGCTATTAACTTTATAAGTTTTACCAGCTTTATATTTCCAAATACAATCTATATTTTTGTATATTATTTTTTTTAAAT
>JAJMCZ010000130.1:0-41283 GCA_030573245.1 Ascobotryozyma americana | reverse complement strand
ATAATATAAATATAATATAATATAATATATAAATATATATAATATAAATATAATATAATATAATATAATATAATATAAATTTATATTTCTTTTGTTTTCTATTTAGCTTAGTTGTATTGTATTGTGTTTGATTTTATTTATTTCATCTATTCTAAGTTTTTGTCTTTCAAGTTATTTTCTTTTATAATTTATTGCTTAAGTTATTTCACTTTCGATATAAGTTTTTTTATTTTATTTATTATTCTAAGTATTGTGAGTTTATTTTTAAATTTGTTCCATTTGATTTATTTAATTATTTCTATTTAGTTTAATTTTCTAAATTACATTTAAACTTTTTACTCAGTTTGATTTTGAACTTGAATTATTTTTATTTATTCTATTTTTATTTAAATTCAACATTGACATACTTTGGTTAAATTTTACCTTGATTGTGAATTTTTATTTATTATTTATTATTTTATTTTTAAAAATTTAAAAATTTAAAAATTAAATTTAAATTTAAATTTAATTTTGATTTAATATATCTACACTTCTAGTTACTTCAATTAAATTTAAATTTAATCTTGATTTTTGTACATTATTTTAAACATTTGACGTTTTAATTCAATTCATTCTATTTGGATTTGATTCAATTCTTTGTACATATTTTGTCTTACATGAACTTTATTTGCTGTAGTTTCACTTTGCTTTACTATTTACTTGTTTTTTCACTTACTTTAATTTAAACATACTGCTTATTTATCACCTACCATTATCTATGGGTTATTATCATACAAACATCACTTTACACGGTGCACGATCTCGATTTTAAACCTGCCTTTCGTAGTCTGCAGTTGTTTATCATCCTACTCCTCTGGTTTATTTGTCTTTGATTTTTCATCTCTTTATTTCGTTATTTCTTTGAATTTGCAAATTGCAAATTTTGATTTCCACCTTGATAAATAAGGGTTCGTAGGTTCGTAGGTTCGTAGGGTCATAGGGTTTATAGTTTTTTTTTTTTTTTTCAAATCTGATAAGATTTAAATTCAATAAAATTTCTTTTCTTGTCTTTAACCTACTAAAATAAACTACAAAATAACTGTAACGAACAAACGGATAAACAAACTAACTATAATTGAACGGAAACGTATGGGTTTCCTAGTTAATACATACACAAGTATCTATAAAATTGTTTATATAAATATAAACACTTTTATAAAGATCACAAATTTGACGAATATTTACAAAAATCCTTACTTTTTAGGCCTTTCTTTATCCCTTTTATACGTTTTTTACCCGTATTTCAAACTCCCATCTTTACCTCTCTTATGGGTTTCAACTACACCCACAACCAATCGAAATAGAAATAAATACAGAAAAAAAATGACAAAATCAACCGGTTTACATCCTGTAGGTTTAGTTAACTACGGAAATGATTGCTTTGCTAATTCAATCTTGCAGGCTTTATCTAGTTTGAAAATTCTTCACTTTTGGCTAAACAATGATTTACTTCTTATCAATAAACTTGATTTATATTTCTTAAATTATAATAAAAATAATCCACTTGTTATTAATGATTTTAATTCCTTTAAAGAGAAAAACTTAATTTATGCCCTAAAATTAATCCTTGACCAATTATCTATCCCTTTGCCTTTTCCAAAATCAATTTCTCCCTGGCCTTTTCTACACGTTTTAGAGGAAATTTTCAATTCAAAAATCTCAAGAAACCAACATGATTCTCATGAACTTTTACATCTTATCTTTGAAACTTTGTCTGATCAAAATGAAAAATTTCTAAAATTTTTACACGAAAATGATATCCCTGTTGGTGATAATAACAACACTCAATTGTGTAAAACAACTTCGGCTGATATAGTTGATCAGTCTACACATTCTGGCAATACTTCTCCTATTAGTATAAGATCAAACAAGAATTTAGATTTAAACTTACAACCACCACCTTCTCATTCTCCACCACAAAATACTTCTTCTCCATCATTATCTAAAAAAATTAATAAACACCCAAAAAACCCATTCAAAAAACCGTTTCTTCCCTTTGAAGGTACAACTGCAGATTTTATCACTTGTTCCCGTTGTAATCATACAACTTCACCAAGAATTTCAAACTTTCTCGCCTTATCACTTAATGTACCCCAACAATGGAACACAACTTTAGATAAATGTATTGCTTCTCTTTTATCAACCGAATACATATCTGACTATGGTTGTACAAATTGTAGAATTAAATTTTTAATCTCTCTACTTGATGATCCAAAAATAACAGTTTCAACTTTAAAATCTATGGGTGTAAATATTAACGCTAATAACCCGCAAAAAAATGTAGATTTGTTATCTTTAAAAGGTAGAAGTGATTTATCTTTAAGATTAAAAAAATTTTTATCCTCTCCAGATGCTTCACATATAATTGATAATTCATTACCTTCAGAAATTGATGTAATATTACCAAAAAAAATTGTTTCTCCAATTGCTAAAAAGACAAGATTAGGGCATTTACCTGATGTTCTTGTAATACATCTTTCGAGGTCTATATATTCTGGATATGCTTCGCGGAATTCCTGTAGGGTTGTATTTTCCGAATATATTACATTAACAGGCGAGGAGCATCAAAAGAGGGTATTGACTGGGAGTGTGAACAATAATGACAATGTTAATACCAATAGTAACGACAATGTTAATACCAATAGTAACGACAATGTTAATACCAATAGTAACGACAATGTTAATACCAATAGTAACGAAAAAAATAAACCCAAATTCGAGGATGCTCTTGCTTCTTTAGGGCTTGGTGCTTCTCATTCGAATATAAACGTTCATGCTGCAAAATACAGACTAATGGCAATAGTAAGACATCAAGGAACACATTCATTTGGTCATTATGAATGTTTTAAAAGAAAAACTGAAATAAATTCTAATTTATCTTTTGCTTCTAATCAAGTTGAAGAAGATGAAAATATAAAGTTGAATATGAAAAATGATGATAATTCAAATCATTTAAAATTAAGAACAGACTTAACAATGGAAAATGTTTTTAATCATTTAAACAGTTTAAACTTAGATAAAGATTCAATTATAGACAATGGAAATTCTTTAAAAACTAATGAAAGTTTGGATAATAATTTAAAAACCGAATCAACAAAAAAAGAGGTCAATACAAAAGAGACTAACACAAGAGAAACAATTACTAATGGTAATCAAAACAATATACCACCAAATAAACCATTGAATGGAATAAATTTAGGGAAATGGATTAGTCCGAAACAGGAGAAAAATTGGTGGAGAATATCAGATGATTCAGTTTGGGAATGTGATATTGATGAAGTATTATCTCAAACCAAGGCTGTTTATATGTTATTTTATGAAAAAATTAATTTTGTTTCACAGGAGGATGCTGTTAATTAATACAAATGTGTATGATGATATATTTGGAATTAAGTAATTTATTAATATTACAGGCTACTAACTACATTTGTTTAAACAATTTTTATATAATTAAAGATATTCTAATTTACAAGAAAACAATTGAAAATACATAAATAATTAATATTAATTATTTCTTTTTTCGGCATCAATTTCAGCTTCTAAATTTTCAACCTGTTCTACAGATTCATTATCAACACCAAGAATTGGAGCGGTGGATAAATCTCCAGTACCATCATCGACTAATTCTTTTTTATTTTTATTTTTATTTTCGTTCTCATTTTCTTGTTCTTGTTCTTGTTTTTGTTCTTCTCCATTGGTCTCAATTGATGGTTCAGATTTATCTATTTTTGCTTTTTTAATATCTTCCTTTTCATTCGAAACATTTTCAACTTGATTGTTTGTTTTGTTAGTTTGATTTACAGACTCTTCCTTTTCATCTTCACTAAGCGTTTTACGTTTATCACCAGTTGATGGTGTTGGATTTAAACTTAAGTCCTTTGATTCAGAATTACTTTCAGTAAGTAATGAAACTGGATCGGTAGGATGTTCAGTGGATGGGATTTTAGTTTCTGGTGTTTCATTAGCAACTATTTCTGCTGCAACATCTTCGGTTAAACCAACGGCAACAGCGGTTGTGTCCTGTTGAACTACGCCTGGGGTTGTATCTGGGATGGCTAAACATTAGTCTCTATATAAAGGACTGAAATTTACTACAAAATAAGGATATTTTTCTCACCTTCCGACATTTTATTTTGAATTTATATACAATTTATCAAATTACTATGTATTTATTAACTATTACCTTTTTATTTACTTTGTATTTATTATTATTTATTTATTAAATTTTTATTTCTATTTACTACTTATATTTATTGTTTACTTATTACTGATTTGTTCGAAAAGTTGATTCTTTACAGAGAAGAAACCGACTTTAATGGCGGGAAATCGGTGAAAACCGATTGGTTGATTACAAAAATTCTGATATTTTCTGAGCTTTTTTTAATAGAAAAACCGATCAGTTTCTGATTATATTTACAGTTTTGGGTTTTCAATGGGATTTCTATAAAAGTTTATTTTTCTGACTCTTCTGACTCTTTCTGACTCTTTCTGACTATCTCTGACCATTTTCGACTAAATAACCGATCGGGCCGGTGAGATCGCCGTTCGGATCGGTTTTTAATTATGTCATAGTTTGTTTTACTGTGAACGTATTTCTTAACAACAATAGATTAAAATTATAAAATACAGTTGCTAGGCAACTATATTCTGAATAATCACTGCATAGCAACTACATAAATGTGTATTGTACATAGCAACACTTGTATATTTAGAATAACCTTGCATAACAACCATAAATACAACCTCTTGAGGTTGTATTTATGTTTTTTTTTTTCCTTTTATTAGTCTTAAGAGTAAACCCCATCCTCTAATGCCGTTTTTGGCGATTCTCCATAAACACCAGCCCAGGAAGAAGGTCTAATCCAACCATTTTTAGCCTCAGGACATTTTGGCTTATCAATTTTTAAAAAATCTAATATTTTATTCGCCAAATCTTCCGCGTCACCAAAATTGTCTCCTTGAAAAGCGTATCTGACTATTAAATCAATATTCAAATCCTTTTCATTTTCATTTTCACTTTTATTATTCTTAAAGTTAAAATTGTTTTTATTCGTAGATAATGCTTTAATTAAGTTTAGCGTAAATCCAGCCCCTGGCAATTTTCCAGGAATGGATGATGATGTACTTTGGTTAATTTCATTTTGATTGTTTTTGTTATAAATTTTATTGCTTTTGGTGTAATTTTTATTATCGTTATTCTCATTGTCATTCGTAGAATTTATATCCAAAGGAAATGAATTAAAATTGTAATTTAATGGTATTTTAAAAAATTCATACAATGGACCAGTTATATCCAACCTCCTAGCAGCATCAGAAGATGATACAATTAATAAATTTTTAAAGTTTTTACAATCATTATTATCATTAGCATCACAGCCAGAATAAAAAAATGGTATTAAAATATTGTTAACAAATGCATCTCTACAATGAGGAAATGTTGGTGACCTTTGTTGAATAATAGCAATTTTTTCATTAGAATACACTTCTAAAGGTGTAGTTATTCCTTTATTTATATTTATATTTATATTGCAACTTTCACTTAAACTAACGTCATCACGTGGTCCAGCAAATGGTAACAAATATCTCGGTGACAACCGTGCTACTAATTCAAGTTTTAATGTATGTATTAGTAAATCAACTGCAAGTTGGGGAACATTTCCTGTTGAAACGGATGGAATTATGAGTGTAGTGGCCAAAATTGGTGAAATTTTTTGAACTACAGAGTTATCCATGGTGGAGAGTAAATAATAAAGTGAAATAAAGTGAAATAAAGTGAAATAAAGTGAAATAAAGTGAAATAAAGTAAAATAAAGTAAAATAAAATAAATAAAGTAAAATAAACAATGAATAATAATAAAAACTATAAAAGCGTATACTACTCTAAGAAAAACATATTCTATTCTACAAGGTAGTACAACCAAGCACAAATCTACACAACGTACACGTTTATGCCGAAACAAGTGATTTCAGAAAACCACACAAATACATAAAACAAACACTTTTTATAGAACAACAATTATAGAACAACAATTATAGAACAACAATTAATCATATATTAAGTACAATATAAACTTATAGATCTATTTGTTCTAAAGTAAGAAACAGGCTCTCATACGAATCCTATGATGGTTTCCATAGGAAACCATTGATTTCTTTTATACCAAGTAAATAAGAAAAAAAAAAACAAAAAAAAAAACAAAAAACTCTCGGCAACGGGGAATTGAACCCCGGTCCCCCGCGTGACAGGCGGAAATTCTAGCCACTAAACTATTGCCGAATGGATCTGTCAAATTTGAGATTTGGATATACCTGTACCAAAATGTTAAATTTAACTACAATTTACTAAGCTACAGAACAATTCACAACATAAACACAGCTACAAATGGTTATGTCAAGCAAAAAACAATAGAAATAAGGAAAAAAACAACTCCAAATGGCTCAATCACAATTCACTGAAAAATCACTTTTCATTAGCCAAATAATTTCAAAAAGCTTCTTCTTTCGATGGATAAAATGATTTTTTCTAAAATTTTTTTAAATTTTTTTACAAATCGGTCACGTCACTATAGCAACACATACTAATTGCATAGCAACCATCTTTAAAAATCCAAACATTGAAGGACACAAGGAGTTGAAAAAAACTTAAAAGGACTTGAAAAAGGCTTAAACCAGTAATAATTTACCGGAAAATTACACTAAAAACATTTAAACATTGCATGATACTGTACCACGCCAGTTCACGGTTGCAATGTTTTTTTCTTCGGTGAAAAAGGAAAACATTTCCCTCTTTAGGACAATTTCTTTTTGTGTAAGTGGTGATTGATATAAATATGAACATATCCAATTACATTACTAACGCTTTACAAATATTCAGCGAGGGGCAAAAAACTACACAAAGTCCAAGGAAAAAAACATCTCATGGAAAGACCTAATAAGACACAAAAGAAGGATAAAAGACAAGTCGGATAAGGTTGTCTCGGTTCAACTGCTGCAAAATATTCCAATGCTTGGTAGCAAAGGTGGGTCTCCTTGCAACTATTTGTTATTATAATTTGATGCTCATACTAATCGTTAGGTCAAATTGTTACAGTGAAATCCGCTAGAATGAGAAATGATCTTCATGTTGGATCTAAAGCAGCTTACATAATCCCCGGAAAACTTGCACCTCCTTTAAGTGTGCTTACAAAAGCACAGGAGAAAGCAGCAATTGGACGTGTTAAAAGAGAGAAAGCAGAGTACACAAGGAAAATGAAGAATTTAGGGTTTGAAAGATCACAAATTGTTACATTACCTGAAGTTGATTTCGGTGCTTTTGAATCTACAGTAAGGAATAAAAATAAACTAATGCAAGAATCAACTGCAGAGAATACTACAAAAACAACAACAACAACTAATAACAAAATCAGTGAATCAAGTACATCAGAAGTGGATGGAGTCAAACAATTCTTTTTCACCGATACAAATAAAACAACCTCAGAACCCGTCACACTTAAAAATGATAAATATTTACACTCTGGATTAAATACAGATGCCGATAAAAAACGTAAAGGTAAAAAACAACCTGAGTCGCCAAGTAAATTATGGAATTTTATACGAACTTCAGTACCAGAAAAAATTATTTACTATACTGAAGGGGAAATTTTAGATGGAAATGGTATCAACAAAGAAGACATTGCAAACCGTATCACAATACTAAGTGGAGAAGGTATTCCCTCTGATTATTTAAGAATTCTCACTGAAGAGAAAAATGCAGCTGGAACTCCTGTAGCTCGTATAACCGAAACCGGCACGTATCGGCTATTAATAAAAATCCCGGGGCTGACAGCTGTGCGAAGGGAACTGATTATTGCGTTGGAGGGAGATTCTTCAATGTTGGAGTTGCATAGCAACGACGACTAACCAGGTAGTACCTTCACGTGACGCAGCCACGCGGACCACATAGCAACGCGAAAATAATATTTGTACTGTATATAGCACGCAATAAATTAAAATAATTAATTAATTAACCAACTATTTTATTTTAAATTAATTAACTATTAGTGTTCTCAGTTTTACAGTAAGCACCTGCACGTGCTTGTTTTGAGGCTCATTCTACGGATTTGAGTGCAAGAGAAACAAATAAGTCTCAAGCTATATCTTGTGCCATTTGCAATAATAAACAAAAACAGACTAATATTAGAACCTACAGTCATCCTGATGACGTTCTATTAGTGTACAGAACAGCCGATCCCACTGCCGGCTTTAGGGCATATTACTAACCAAAATATGTTTTTATTTTTTTTTATCGAACCATTTGATTGCAGGTCTCAGGGTATTCACCGGAAAACACACCAAACAACAGTTACCCTCTTTAAAGAAACTCATGATGTAACTCCTAGTAGAACCGAACGACCGGCGATGACGAGCCTGAATACTGCTTACTAATATCAACATTACAAATCAAGCTATTATTAATCACAGTTACCAGGCGACATTTCTAATCAGATTAGCTCTATAAAAGCCGCTGGAATGTTTTTACTTTTGCTTTTAATTTTTATAATTATTGTTTATATTTATTATTATTTATAATTATAGTTTATTTATTTTATAGTTGTTTATAATTTTTATTATTTTATTATTTTTTTCTACTATTTTTTACTATTTTTACTATTTTTTTCATTATATTAAAATAAACTCCGAATCATTACATAATGGGCGAGTTTTTGGCTAATATTCCGGCTAAAGGAATTTCCTATTTTACACCCGAACAGAAGCCGGCTGCCGGCACGGCTATCGGCAATCCTTCTGCCTCTGAAAGTGCTAATAAAATCTTTGAACCTATTACTATCAAGAACGTAACATTCCAAAACAGAATTTGGTTGCCACCTTTGTGCCAATATTCTTATAAAGACGGCAAATTAACCGATTGGACGGTTGTTGAAATTGGCGGTTATGCTGTCCGTGGGGTTAGTTTGAGTATAATTGAAGCTACGGGTGTCACTCCTGAAGGCAGGATTTCGCCTAATGATTCTGGTCTTTGGTCAGACGAACAAATTGAACCAATTAGAAGGGTTGCTGAATTTGTTCATTCTCAGGGACAAAAAGTTGGTATTCAACTTGCACATGCCGGTCGTAAAGCGTCGACCCTTGCACCCTGGTTGACTGACGATAAAAATGGTCCATCGGCTGCACAGAAAAATAATGGAAATCCTGTTAAACAATTTAAAAAAAGAGTAAGAAGTAATGGTGAACCAGCAATTGCGATTGAAAATGATATAGAAAAGGGATTTGGATCTAAACTTGTTGCTCCATCCGCAATCTTGTGGGATGAAGGCTATGTTAAACCAAATGAATTAACATTAGAAGGTATTGATCGCATTATTGGTTCATTTGCAAAATCGGCTGTAAGAGCAATTCAAGCTGGTGTTGATGTTATTCAAATCCATGGTGCACATGGTTATTTGATACATGAATTTCTTTCACCAAACACTAATAAACGTCCAAAGGGTGATCCATATTCGGGTGAATCTTTCGAAACAAGAGTAAAATTTCCCTTGGAAATTGTTAGAGCTGTACGTCGTGCAATTGCATCTGCTGGTAAAACTGAAGATGTTCTTTTATTTTATAGACTTTCTTCAACTGATTGGCTTGAAGAGGTTCCTTCAGTAAAGAATTCTTTAACTGTCGATCAGGTTATTGAATTTTCTCGTTTACTAAGAAAGGAAGGTGTTGATAGTATTGATTATTCTTCAGCTGGAAATGATCCATTACAAAAAATTAAAGTTGGCAGATTTTTCCAAGCTAAAATCGGTTCTAGAATCGCAAATGAACTCCGTAAGGATAAGTTGGAAAAGGGTGAAAAGCAACCTATTTTCACTTCAGTAGGTCTTATCAACACTCCTCAGGATGTCCAGGATGCTTTAGATGACTCTAAACTTGGTCTTGATGCTGTTTATGTTGGTAGAGAGTTAATGCGCAATCCTAATTTTGTGCTAGATGTTGCTAAGGAGTTTGGAATAAAGGTCAAGTGGGCCAACCAAAACCACTACGCTGCCCCTCGTTTGTAGTGGTTGTTATTATTTATTTTTATTTATTTGTTATTCTTATTTATTAGAGTTGATAATTAGATTTTAGATTAATAGATTTATTATTTATTTTTATTATTTATTAATTAGTTTATTTATTTTTATTATTTATTATTTATTATTTACTAGATTATTCATTATTTATTATTTATTATTTACTAGATTATTCATTATTTATTATTTATTTATTATTTACAAAACATATTATATTATATTAATTATATCACTAGTAAAAATAAAAAATATAAATAATAATTATTAATATGTTGTGGTAAGGAAAAGATAGCATTTATTTGTTTATTTGTTTGTTTATTTTTGGCATTTATTTATATTAATATTTATATTTATATTTATATTTTTATTTTTATTTTTGTTCATTTTAATTCTTTTTTTTAATTTTCCCATATGTCAAATTTTGAATTTTTGTTATTTATTCCTTTATATAGCATTATATTGGCATTTATTTTTATTGCATTTACTCTTTATTTTCTTTTCTTTCGCTATAGGGAGAAATTTATTATTTATTAGTTACTAGTTGTTATTATGTACTAGTTATTATTATGTACTAGTTATTATCATTTATTAGTTATTATCATTTATTAGTTATTATCATTTACTAGTTATTATTTATTAAGTATTGTTAGGTGTCTTTTTAATACTGTACTTGAAAAACTACAATCAATTTTTTTCTATGTGTATTCTGGTCAGTTTTCCATGGGTTTCCTATAAGTTTACATGGTTATCACATAATTCCGCCTGCTTCCTATATGATTGACATTCACAGGATTTCTCTACAGTTTTCATAGGAGTCCAGTTTGAGATCCAGTGGTTTCCATAGGGATTGCTATAAACCCTATATTGTCCCGTCTCTTTTATCTGGTTCCACAGGTTTCCATACAAAATTGCTTTAGATTGCATATACGAATCCTTTGTATGTATTTTGGTATTCCAATGGGTTTCTGTATACTGTAAAAAAGCAAAAGGACCTCTCCATGGCAACTAAATATAATTCGCCACGCTTTAAACACTCAATAGTGCATACTATACACTATTAGTATAAAAAAGTATAGGAGAATAGAAATACTGTAAATAGTATAAATAATACTACTATTTATTAAATGAACAGTATAATATACAGTTTATTACACAATCTATCGTAGAATTTACAATCCATTGTAGTAAATACACGTAGTACTCGTTTGATAGTGATTACTAACAAACAATAAAACACTTAGTCAGTCGAGCTGACTAAGTGTTCTTTTATTATTTGTAATCTCCCCCAGCAACCCAACCCGGATACTCAAAAAAAAAAAAAAAACGAATAGCAAGAATGAATTTACGTAAAATAAAAAAAATATATTAATTATTTATTAGTATAGAATAATATTTATCTTTTTATTATTTTTTATTTTTTATCTATTTATTATTTATTAGCAATTATTTATTAGTAGCATTTATTACCATCGACTACTATTAATTGATTATTTTTATTATTTTTGTTATTTTTATTATTTTATCATTTTTCTCATTTTTCTCATTTTCTACTATGGGAAACGAAGAAAAGGCGCCGGTCCCAGCGAGCCAGACCGGGGCATGGACATCTTTTTTAAAATCAGTAACTTCTTATAATGGAGATTTATCCTCCTTAACGGCCCCGCCCTTTATTTTGTCTCCCACCTCTTTAACGGAATATTCGAAATTTTGGGGCGAACAACCTCGGGAACTTGTTGCTGCAGCTGCAGCTGAAATCTCTGATTTTAACAATTCTATCAATACTATTAATTTTAATACTGGTGAAAAGGTTTTTTCAGAAAACGAAGATTCAATTACTAACAAGAGCAAGGATCTTACTAAGCAAGATATTAGTAATAAATTTCCAGACGTTAGTAAGCTTGACATTAGTAATAAGATAGGGAATATTACTAATCAAGTGGGTGGCGAAAATGCGGAGAGACGTTTTTTGAGTGTAGTAAAATGGTTTATTGGAACATTACGAAGTCAATACGCGTCTAGAAGCGAGAAATTAGGATCAGAGAAGAAGCCGTTAAATCCATTTTTGGGAGAATTATTTTTAGGGAAATGGTCTACAAATGACGAAGGTGAGACTATTCTTGTTTCTGAACAAGTTTCACACCATCCACCGGTGACTGCTTATGCATTAATGAATGATAAGAATGGGGTTCTTTTACAAGGATTTAATGGAATAAAGACTGCTATTTCGGCCACTTCACTTACAATTTCTGTGAAGCAAGTAGGACATGCACTTTTGACTATTTCTGGGACCAAAGGAGAGAAAGAATACTATTTAATTACACTTCCTGGATTACACATTGAAGGTCTTTTATTTGGATCACCATTTGTTGAGTTAGAAAAAGACAGTTTTATAGTTAGTTCAAGTGGTTACAAAGCTAATATTGAATATTCTGGAAGAGGGTATTTTTCTGGTAAAAAAAATACATTTAAGGCGAAAATTTATGAACCAATTAACAGTGAGAATAGGGTTAAAAATAATAATAACACAAAAAGTAAAAAAAAAGATGAAGGTCTTATTTATACAATATCTGGACAATGGTCTGGCACAAGCAAGATTGTGGATGCAAGAAGTAAAGTAGAGAAGGTGTTTTGGGATGCCAAAATGCACGATGCAATAGAATTGGAAGTTAAACCGATTGAAAAACAAGGTGAAAAGGAATCAAGAAGGGCATGGAAGGAGGTTGCTGAAGCAGTTAGAATAGCAGACTACGATGCAATACATACAGCAAAATCAGCATTAGAAAACGAAGAAAGACAAAAACGAAAGAAAGAGGCAGAAGAAGGCCACGTATGGAAAAGTGAATTTTTCATTTCGGACAAGGAGAATGATGCTGAGTTTGAAAATGTCTATCAAAGTTTGTGTTCTACAATTGGCATTACTCCTGATGCTCCTTGTTGGAGATTTTCTCGGGATCGTTTTGTCAATTCTAAGTATGTGCCATAGGTTTGCGTTTATGTTTGTTTGTTTGTTTGTTTATTTGTTTGTTTATTTGTTCCATTTATGTGTTGTGCAGTGCATTCTTACGTTGATACATAGTTGTTTATTTATTGTTTATTTTATTATTTTGTCTACAGGTTTTACTTATATTCATAGGATTCCTATAAGGAATCCTATAAAGACATAGTATACTATACATTGCATAGCATACACTGTATAGCATACACTGTATAGTATACACTGCATAGTAAACAGTGTATAGTAGAGCTATAGAATCACGAGATGTATCTATGGCAACAGACAATTAGGATTCCATTATGAATACTATAAACCGTATTTAGTATTCCATAGCAACCTACGTAGACATGGAATCCCGGTATAGGAAGGATTTTACGTAAGTTGCTATGGAATACTTGATAAACAGTATTTCATACTGTTTACGTTTTTAATTGTTGTATATTATAGTATCACCGGTTGCTACGCAACCGGTGATATCATAATATAAAGTTTAGCTGCATACGTATTCAATACTAATAAAACAAACTATCATTAACAAATCACCACAGCAACCCAACACCATCACCATCACCATTGCCAGGACAACCGTAATCACCTGGCTCGTTTTTAAAAAATATGCTTAGAAAAAAACTCGCGCAAACAAATTTTCCTCACTTTAAATTTTTATTTATTAGTGGCACCCACCAAACAAAAATTGTTTTTCTTTGTTTTTTAGCTTTCCTATATAATAAAAATTTTATATATATAGAAGAAAAATAACACATAATATTTTATTTAGTATGTACAGTAATAATATTTAGTAATAATTTTATTTTAGTAATAATTTTTATTTTTGTTTTTGTTTTTGCACTAACAAATTATTATAGTATTTTTATTCTACAACACATAGTAAATTTATTACCTTAGCATAGCTATTTATTTTATTTAATATGCCTAAAGACGCAACAAGAGTACGCAAAACAAAAACCGGTCGCAAGAAAAAAGGTAGGGAACGATCATTACTACTATACTATACGCAGTATGGTATATATTATATATTATACTATACTGTATTTTACTATATTGTATATTGTATACTATTATTATATATTATACATATTATACTATATTATACTATATTATATTATATTATATTATATTATATTATATTATATTATATTATATTATATTATATTATTACTATTAATCTATTTACTATTTGTTTACTTTTTCGCGTTTTTTCCTTATTTATTTGTTATTTGTTATTTATTATTTATTATTTATTATTTATTATTTGTTATTTATTATTTATGTTGTGTTTATTTTATTTTTATTTTTATTTTTATTTTTTTATTTTTATTTATTTATTTTTCTGTTGTGGTTATTTTCCTTTTTTATGTTTGTTTATGTTGTGGTTATTTTTTTAATTTTCCTTATTTGTTTGCTTACTTAATTGTTTGTTTATTTTTATTTTTGTTTTTGTTGTATTTTTTTATTTATTTTTTATTTTTTAATTTTCCCATATGTCAAATTTTGATTTTTTGTTATTTACCCCTTTATATAGCATTTATTGTTATTATTGTTATAGCATTTACTCTTTATTGTCTTTTTTTTATTTTGCTATAGGGGAAAAATTGAATTTTGAGTTTGTCTTTTTTATATTTAGCATTTATTTAGCACATTTATTTGTTTATTTATTTATTTATTTTATTGTTATTTTGTTTATTTATTTATTTATTTTATTGTTATTTTGTTTATTTATTTTATTATTATTATTATTATTTTTTATTTATTGTATTATTATTTATTTTCTATTATTTTCTTTATTTTCTTTATTTTCTTTATTTTCTATTATTTTTACTTGCATTTATTTATTTCATTGCTAACGCTCAGACCCAAACGCACCTAAACGCTCATTGTCTGCTTACATGTTCTTTGCCAACGAACAGCGGGATAATGTCCGGGCAGAAAACCCAGGAATCCATTTCGGCCAAGTAGGAAAAGTGTTGGGTGAGAAATGGAAAGCACTCTCTCCAGAAGATAAAGAACCTTACATTGAAAGGGCTGCTCAGGATAAAAAACGTTATGATGAACAAAAGGAAATCTATAAAGTTAGCTTACACGATGACGATGAGGAATAAATAGTTTGCTTTTGTATATCTATTTATCTCTTCAATTCCTTTTAATCTAGTTAAATAATTTGTATTTTATTGTTCATGGGTTTAGTTAGTTAGTTTATATTTTATATATTTTTTACAGTATCTTTTTTTCGATATTTTTTTACAGTATTTCTTTACAATTTTTTTTTCATCGTTTGGCTCGTTAAGGTTTTTCTTTATATACTTTATACTATATTATTTTATTTTATTATCATTTTGACACTTTGTAACTTTATTTACCTAACATTTATTTTACTTATTTACTTATTTACTTATTTTACATATTTTTCTTATTTTAATGGTTATTTCGGGAAATATCCGTTATTGGTTATATGTATATTATATTTATTTCTATATTATATATATATTTTTAATACGCGTTTTGTATGCCAGTGATGGGTAAACGTTAATTTCATTATAAAGAAGCGCGTGTTTATCAGTCGTTATATTATAAAAGAAATCGATATTATTAGTCATTGTATTACATAGTAAATTGACATCTTAGTTATTTGATTATATAATAATTTAATATTGTTGTTAGTCGTCAATATTACACAGTAAACTAACTGATCATGATCAGGGATTAAAATAATCATTTTTGTTAATACTCATACATCATTCCATGCTTGCTAACGAAGATTACTTGGTAACTCTTCAATCGCATCCAACAGATACCACCGTAGACCATCTGCCAATCCGAAAGGATTCTTGTTTTCCCGATTAGACAAATCAACAATATGTTCCTCAATATTTGTAATTCTTGCAACTAACCAGTCTCTGCTTGATAATTTATGTCCTGGTATTTCTCTTAAGAAATAATGTGGTGCTCCAATATTAAACGCTGCCCAAGGAGCAGGCCCATTCCCATTCCCATTTTTTATTTTAGAATTCGTAGTATTATTGTTATCACCATTTCCTCCTGGTTGTCTAGTAGGTAAAAATAATGCCAAATCACCTACACGAAATCTTTTTAATGCCAGTCTATCTCTTCCATCAATAATATTACCTCCATTGTACTTATTATTATAACCATCATTGATGATATCCTTTGATCCAATAAAAGAATGATATTTATCACGATATGTTCTTGCTTCACGTTGCCATTTTCTTGCAACATGTTCTGCTTCTCGTACCCTTCTTACAACTGCTTTACTAAATATTTCAATTTCAGGTTTTAATCCATCTAAATATTCTTGAAATTTATCTTCATCAATATTTAAATACAAGTCATTGTTATTGTTATTGCCATTATTATTATTATTGTCATCTCCAGTTGGTGGAATCATCATTAAATCTGTTTCATTATAATTTTTACTATTACCTTCCCGTCTAATTATCCACTCTGGTTTATTTCCTTCGTCAGAAATAGATACTGGAATAACATTAACTGAACCAATAGTTGATGGTGTAGTTGACATGGATCCTGTATCTCCAATATTTCCATCATTCACATTACTTAGTTGCTTATTATTTATATTTATATTCATATTCATATTCATATTCGTATTCATATTCGTATTCATATTCATATTCTGATGATGTCTTCTTACTCTTTCAATTTTAATACTACCATCATCATTTGAATTCATTTTCATACCCAATGTTGATAATAAATTCCGATTATTTACACCCATATTCCATAATTTATTAGAAATAATTGTTGCATGATTATTAAATTCTTCAATTATTTTATTCTTATTCAATAATTCTTCCTCTAATTCCTTTATTCGTTTTTCATTATTCTTCGCCTGTTCATTATTAACTGGAGTTATATTTCTTTTATTATCAACCTGTTGAGAAGAAGACACATATAAACTCTTATTAATTTGTTCCCCTAATAATCCTATATTTATATTACTTCCAGATAAATTAATCAACCGATTATCTTTTAAAATACTTTCTAAAGCATTTTCAAGAATAACCCCAAACTCTTTTAATTCTTCATCTTCACTACGTCTTAAACATAAAACATATCTTGTAGCATCTTCAACCGTATATTCATTATTATTGTTATTATTATTTTGAAAACTATTATTACTTTTACCTCCAAATGATAAAAGACTTTGTCTTACATCAGAATCTACTAATAATGAAAGTTCATTTTGATACCGCATTTCAAATAATTCTTTTGCCCGTTCTTCCTTTAAAGAAATTTTATCTCTTCTTACATTTTCTAATATTCCAGTTCCAATACAAAGTGGAAGAGTTCGAACTGTTGACAATATATCAATAAGTTTATTTATACGTAATAAATTTAAATCATCACTATTAATAGGATTGCCATTATTCGTATCAATTAATTGTGCTACCGCAACCCGTGTAGGAGCTGTTTGTGATTGGATAATTGATATTTCTTTTAATGCACATGAACTTGCTTTCCTTAGTTCTGTAATATTATTATACAATTTTTTTTTACTTTCCTTATCCAAGTTATCTTTATTATTATAATCATTGTTTAAATAATTTCGTTTAGCTAAATCCCAATTTGAAAATGCACGTTTGGTTGCATTCACTATACTTTCAACAGCTAATTTAACTTCATATAAATTTTCAACACTTCTTTCAATTGTTATTAAAGCATCCTCTAAAGCTTGTATATCTACAAAATCACTTAATACTTTTTCTCTTTCAAAAGATTGTAATGAAGTTAATGAATATGGTGTGGATAAATAATCAACTAAATTTAATGAATACCTATCAAAGGAATTAACATTATTTTCATTAATATTTTTCAAATTATTAACTTTTTCATTACTAAAATTACCATCAATATTATTTTTAAATTTAGATTGATTAGAATTTTGTGAAAAACTCCGTAGAGGGACCCAAATAGTTCGAAGACGATTAATAGCTGTTTTCCATGAATTAATTTGATTTCGATTTGCAATTAAAGAGTTTAGCCCTTTTTCAGCTATTGAAAAGGATTTTGCCAGATTAGAAGTATGCATTGAAAGATGTGCCATAGCAGCATCTGAACTTTCTGCTATATTAAGCATTTTTTCATAAATTTCTTCTTCATTATCTCCTTCAACATTTATAGGTTCCCAATTTTTTGTTGAAAATGCCTCTCTGTCAAAAATGAAAACATTTATCTGATTTATAAGAAAGAAAAGAAAAAGAAAAAAGAAAATAAAGTTAATATTGAACTTTTAATAGGTAACAAACATAGTAACATTAATAACCAATTTTTACCAAATTATTTAAACAAACATAAATATAAAGTAAAAAAAGTATTATATATATGTTATAATTGGATGTTTATAGGGAAGTTTATAGGCTATAGGATGTAATTTATATAACTAATGTTTAATATTTAATTATAAGTAGACAAATTATAGTTATATTATATAATATATAACATAGTGTGAAGTTTAATTAACCATAATTTAATCAGAATACTTTAGATATAGTTAAATATTCAAAATATAGCTGAATACTGTAGTTAATTGGATTCTTTCAATGACTTGGTATTATTACTATAACTTCAAGGATTGCCATAGGGAACTAGAGTATAATAAAATGACTAAAATATGTCCAAATTGTAATTTAATCCGTGTATTTTATTGTAATTTAGTATTTTTATAGTTAAGGTTTTAAAAAAAGATAAATAAAAAAAGATTAAATATAAAAAAAGATTAAATCTAAAAAATAAAAACAAAAATAAATAAATAATAATAATAAATAAATAATAAATAAATAAATAATAAATAAATAAATAAATAAATAAATAAATAAATAAATAAATAAATAAATAAATAAATAAATAAATAAATAAATAAATAAATAATAATAATAAATAAATAATAAATAAATAAATAATAATAATAAATAAATAAATAAATAATAAATAATAATAATAAATAATAAATAAATAAATAAATAAATAAATAAATAAATAAATAAATAAATAAATAAATAAATAAATAAATAAATAAATAAATAAATAAATAATAAATAAATTAAATAAAAAATTTAGTTTAATAATACAAAAAATAATTAAAAAAACATATTAATTAGAAAAAGATTTGCAATGAACAAAATGTCAAATAGAAATAGAAATATTTAAACTCAAACATTTAAATTTTTAAAAAAATAAGAATAGGAAAAAATCTAAAATAATAAGAAATATATAAAAACATTTCAAACAAAAAGATGATATAAAAACATTTAATTATAAAACGTTTAAATATAGAAAGGTAAATAGAAAGGTAAATATAGAAAGGTAAATAGAAAGATAAATAATAAAATGAGTGTAATGAGTGTTTAAAAGAATATAATATAAATAATAAAGAAATAAAAACTAAGTAAAAACATTAAATTCAAACCATAAAGAAATAAATAGAAAACATTAAATATAAGAAATATAAAGAAATTTAAAAACAATAAATATTTCAAAACATTATAACCACACCAAATACAATCGAATACACATTTAAACCAACCTGGACAAGTTTCCTAGTGATACAGTAAACAAACCAAAGTCTCGATAAATGTAGCACATTATGATAGTAATTTATTACAATTAAATATAAACTATAGTTTAATATAACACCTTATAACCTATAGCACATAACCTTATAACCGTCCAAAAAGACTAAAACCTACATCTGTGGACAGCTGATTTGGCTTTAACTGAAGACCATCCTTTGTCATTAAAATCTGTCGATTTGCTGTGATTTCTGTCTGCGAATAAACAAACTCCCGCAGCTCATTTAGACTGACGTAAAAGAAGTAAAAACACGCAAAAATGCACAAAGATTTAAAGCCAATGTTAGCAAACGTCAGCAAATGTTGCAAATAAAACATTTCTACTTCTATTTTAACTCACGAAGAAAAATTACAACTTGCAAAATCTGTCTTTTTGTCTGGAACCAGAACCGAGCCAGTTTGAAAATCAACTAAACGAACCATTTGAAACAACAGAAACAAAAACAAAAACAGAAACAAAAACAAAAACAAAAACGAATTTAAGTTTTCCTTATAGTATGTATTTTTCCTTTTTTGTTACTGGCTTTTGAAAAAAAAATAACAAAAAACATGAATTTGCATTAAAATAACATATAGAAAGTATACAATAAGGTCGTGAGATTACGTAACAACAGGGTAATTATTACGTAAACAGTGCTCAGAGGACGACTTTCAAAAGGAAGAGGAAGAGGAAGAAGAAATAAGAATGAATAAGTAAAATGTAAATTCATAGTTATATATAAAATGCATAAAGAATACATAAAAGAATGCATAAAAGAATACATAAAGAATACACAAAGAATACACAAAGAATACACAAAGAATACACAAAGAATACACAAAAACAATACTCAGTCAGCTTTACTGATAGAGTTTGGAATCTGAGTTGGTGAATCATTAATGTAAGCTGTAACAGTTTGGAGTAAAACAAACCACTTGCTTTATCAACCAAGTAGTAAATCCGTAGTATATACACAGTCATCACCTGTGCTGGTTGGCCCACCCCCGACAAGGGACGAAACAAGAGAAAGAGCAGAATCCCAGACAGATTCAATAACCGCTGTTAAAGCTTCGCCAGTTTGAGCAAAATCAGGATAAGCATTAACTTCAAGAAGATGAGCATTGCAACTTGAGTCAACTAGCACATCAATGCCAAATACTTCAAAAGCATTAGGTAACGGTTGAAAATAAAGTCTTTCCTGTAAAGCTGCTTTAAAGATCTCTGAAACAATATTCTTGATTTGAGAATAGATTGAATTTAAAACATTTTCCTTTAATCCATTTGTGTTAACCAGATCCCAGAATCTAATAACAGAATTCTTCTTTGAAGAATCGTTCTGTAAACAAGTGTTTGTTAAATGTTTCCCAAGAGACTCGACATCGGTGTAGTTCGTATCCTTGTCATATGTGTCGTTTGCAAACAATCCCAGCATCTCTCGACAAACATATACAGACAAAGAACCTATACAGATCACATAAACTCTTATATGGAATTTTTTATTATCATATTTGCTTAGTAAAAGTGGATTATCAATATATGATTGAATTATGAAATGTCGCATCTGTGAAGTTATAACCTTTGTGTTTTCTTCTTTACCGTCATCTCCATCTCCATCTTCACTTTGATCCTCTTCAAAATCAACAAAAACCCTTTCTAGATCCCCAAGAGACTTGAAAATTCGTATTCCCTGACCTTTGTCACTCATAGATGGCTTTAATATCCAAAGTTTATTTTCTTTTTCCCCATCTTGAATCGCCTCCCGTAAGCCATCAGCCTCATCCAAAGAGTCGTCTAAAAACTCTGCATAGTCAATTTCCAAATTATAAGTTTCCGGAAACGACTTGTTGAGAATGCTTTCAGGATGTTTGGCAACATATCCTTCCACAGTATGAGCCAGAAAATGTTTTCTTGTCAATGCTTTCCTATAAACATAAGAACAAGGAAAATATCTATTTCTTCCTTCGCTACTCATTGCATATTCAAATAACAGATTTTCATATTCATCTATGTGAATTACATTATAGTTTTTATAATCATTTGGAACAAATGAATGTATTTGCGCATTAGGCAAGTATTTTATTACACTTTTCTTTAGAATAGGATGTAAATAGCTGTTTTCCTTGTATCCAATTACAACAATTGTTTGCAAGTTTTCTGTTCTGAGAAGGAAAGAGAAAGATACAAAGTGAAAAAGAAAGAAGAGATTAATAGGAAACAAACAAACAAACAAACAAACAAATAAACAAATTATATATGTATGTACATGTGCACGAGTGCATGTGTATTCGTATTGTATGTTATGTTATGTTCTGTATGTATGTATGTTTGTATGTACGGGTCATTACATTTACTAGAATGCGTGTGTATATACATATATATACATATATATACATATATATACATATATATACATATATATACATATATATACATATATATACATATAAAGACCATATATATACATATAAAGACCATATATATACATATAAAGACCATATATAAGTGTACACACACGCACATACACACTGGTTATATCATAAACAATACTATTAATTACCTAATAACAGTTTAAACACTTACAAAACAAGTTCCCCTTTGATACTAGGAACTCCTTGAAATGTAGCTTTTAACGGTGTTACACTGAAAGTTAGTAAATAGCAATCAAACAAACAAACGAACAAACAAATAAACTAATGACCAACCTGATAAATCCCTTGTGAACAGCTAAACCGTCATTATCTCCCGTAGACTCCTCCACTGACTTAAAAACGGCATCAAAAACAGGATGCCATTGAAATTGCCTTCTATCAGGCATAACATTTTTATCCGTAGTATGTTCCAATTCGGCATATTTTTTATTATTCTTATCATCAGTATTATCACTTTTATTATGTTCAATCGGTTTAAAACAACTTCCCCATCTGTTTTCTAAGATTGTAGTAAAATAGACCTTTGGAGGATTGCTAATAATATCAGATAAAGAAGGCCCTAAAGGAACATTGATGCTGTATAAATCCACACTACCATCTGTTGGCCAAATATTTAATAATTTTTGAATGATTTTTACACTCAAAGTCGCAGCATCACGGATTAAATTATGATCATGTTCACTTGTAAGAAAAGCAAATGACAAACCAATAGATTTAACACCAGAAAGCGCAGCCTCCATTGAAGCACCAATAGTGCCAGAAGACATAATAAATAAAGCTGTAGAATTTCTACCATAATTTGGTCCTGAAATCACTAAATCAACCGGTCCTTTTTCAGGAACTAAATGATGTATACCAATATTTGCACAGCTAGCGGGCGTACCATCCAACAAAACCCATTCGTTAGTAGCATCAAGAACAGAATTTTTGAAAGGCCCTGAATAAACACAATTGACTAACCCACTCTTGCTCAAATCAGGATAAATATATGATGCTGTAATTGTTTTCCCAATCAAGTGTGCTTTACCAATCCAAGACCTTTGACTGTCAGGGATAGCAACAGAAATATCCCAATCTGTTAATCTATGTAACGCTTCAACAAGATAACCTATATATGGTGAAGAAACAGTTGAAGGAGGTCCATCGTCATTTGTTACCTGAATTTGTTAGAAAATTGTAAATTCTATTAAAAATAGCAAACAAAAAAATAAAAATAACAAACAAAAAGGTGAAAAAAAGAAAAAAAGAAAAAAAAAAAAAAAAACCAAACCTATGACTTACTAAGACATGCATTTTTATTTGATTTTTATACCAATAAAACTGAATTCTAACCAAAGTTTGTTTAAGTTGAAAAAATGAAGTTGACCTTTCTTTTTTTCCTCTCTGTTCAAATATTTTCTTCTCTTTCCTACCTTTTGAAGCAAAACTAACGACATGGAAACCAATGAAGAAATTTCGACAGCCGTTTGAGAAATATCGTTATAACAACCGGACAAGGTCGTTTTTCGCTATAGTAACAGTACGTTTAAGTCCTGAAAAGGTCCTTCAGCTGGTTGCTAATGGTGGAGCCAATATGGGTCTTAGGTTATTGGGAATTCAATAGGAAAACTTGATGTTGTACAGGTTAAAGTCTGGAAATCATGGGGAACCAGTATGTGTGCAGTCTACGTTTATTTCTACCCACTTGTAATCCTCGCAGAGGATTACAAGTGGTAAAAGTAGCAAAACCATATCACTTCCATCTTAAAAATTGCATAAACTATAGTTATAATATAATTCTATATTAAACACAACTAATGAGAAATCCAAAACTAAAAACAATAAACATTTTATAATAATAAATGATAAATAAAAATAATAAATAAAACAATAAATAAAAGTAAGATAAATAGAAACGAACTGCAATTAGTGATTATACGATTTGGATCAATAGATAATTTCAAAGAAAAGTAATTCATGCATGCTTAAATGAGTATATGATAATGATAAAATAAAATAGAAAAAAAAAATATAAGATCATATATACAAAAATGAAAAATAAAAGGTATCAATATAATCAAAATAAATGAATAGTAAATGATATAAATGGTAATAATATAAATATAATAATATAATAGTATAAATATAATAATATAATAATATAATAATATAAATATAATAATATAATAATATAAACATAATAATATAATAATATAAATATAAATAAATAATGACAAACAATGCAAAACGTGGCATACTAATTTTTTGAATTTGATTTCTTAAAAAAACTAACAAATTTTTGTGCTGAAGACATATATCTGGAAACACGAGAATGATTATTCGACTTGGTTCCTCCATTTCCACGTTCCAAACCTGAAATATCAACTGAACGACGACCGTTCATTGCACCAATATCAATTGATGCTCTTACATGTTGTTGAGATGGTTTATAATTAGAAGAATCTCCCATTAAAGATGGTTTCTCTGTACGTGGTATATCAACATGTCTATCATAAGTTGCATATTTCACAGAAGGCATATGACCAGAACTAGGTGGAGTCGGAAGTTGGGAATTATTTGATTTAACAAAACCATTATTATATTCAGTATTATTTTTATGGTTATGATTATGATTATGGTTATGGTTATGGTTATGATGGGTATGAAAAAAATTTGTATCAGCTGATGAAGCAATTTCTCCTAAAAATGAAGAACCGTCAGTAGTTGGTGTATAAGATGAATGACGTTTTGAAGCGTTCTCTTGTATTCTTGCACCACTAATATTACGAGCAATAATAGTTTGTCCTGAAACAGGTTCCAATCTAGCCTTCTTTGTTGGAGTATAATTAACATTTGTATCAATTTTTCCAGAAGAAATCATTCCTGAACCTGCTGTTGTTGATGGTTGGTTAATTTTACTAACCTTTGACTTAGTTGAAGCAGGAGAATCATTCTTGGAATTTAAGCTTCCGTGATCAATTGATGCCAATGATACTCTTGAATTAATTGCATCCGAATTACCCATAAATGAAGAATTACTAGATGATGGTGAAGAAGAAAATCCAAGAAAGGCACTAAGTCTTCTACGAGCTGTTTCTCCACGTGATACCTTAACTCTTTTAGGTAATGGTGTACCAGAAGTGGATCCATCATGAGAAGTTCCATTCATAGAACCATTGGCACGAATACTTGCATTAGGACTTGAACTGGCAATTGAATAATTATTATTACCTTTATATGAAATATCTCCACTAGTAACAGTATTTTCATTATTTGCTTCTGAAGATTTCTCCTTCTTATTAGAAGTATATTGATTAGGAGCATCGAAAAAGCTAGGAAGACTTTGATTTTCACCATGAGGAGTAGGTGAAAATTTAAAGTTTGACTCTCGAGGTAAAGTAGCAGGTGCCTGATGTTTCCCACCTTTTAACGAATCAATTGACATTGGTGTTTGAACCACTTGATTTAAAAGTAAAGATTGATTATCATTAGGAGATATCTTTTGGAAATTATTTTGACCAATATCAGATAAAACATTTGTATCATTAACAGCATTATAAGAAGCAGTACCGATTGCAGAAGCAGCAGGAGAACTTGGGGAAGTTGGCGCAAACTTAGCAGGTAATGTCGGACCCGTATTAAAAGCTGATGAAGACAATGATAAACTTGCTCCTCTTGAATGGTGATGATGATGAGGGTGATGAAACCCAGTAGCATTTGCTGAACTATATGTATTATTACCTCCATTTGAAGATGAAGAAATAAACATTGAAGAAATTGAGGATGAAGAAATAGAACCTGAGATGGAAGCAGAAGAAGTACGCATGTGAGTCTTTTGTAAAGAACTCATTAATGCCTTTGGAGGAACTGAAATTTCTCCACCAGCTATCGATTCTGTACAAACAAAGACAGAAGCTTCAGAATATGGTAGTTGAATTGAACCTCTTCTAGAATGCGATTTTGCATTAGAAGGTTGAGAACTACTAAAATTTACTTGTGATTGAGATACCGAACGAGCATGATGTTGACGTTTGTTTGTTGGTATTTGAGAACCTGTATTAGTAGCAGAAGATGAAGGAGGAATAAATGAAGAATTTTTCCTAGGAGATTCATTTTTATTATCAATAGATCTTTTAGGTTGTTGTAAAATCTGAGACTTTGGAAGGACAACTGATTCAGGTTGATTCTTAGAAACAGGCTTTGGAACTTTATTTGTATTATCTATAGATTTAATATTAGGTACATCTACAGATGAGCTTGCTGAATTTGTGGAAGTTGAAGGAATAATATATTGTTGGTTTGCAAAAGTATATGAAGAAGAACCAGATGAAGATTGTCTAAATGAATCTGTAGTTGGTGGTGAAACTGAATCTGTACTTGAAGGACTTAACTCATTTTCCTGAGTAATAGGAGATGAAGTTGAAGCATCCGATTTAGTTGTAGAAATAGCAGAAGTTGACTTTTTCACTGGTGACTGAATTGAATCAACATTGGAATTATTTTGTTTTGTGTTGTCATCGGTATTTTTATCATTAGTATTATTAGTAACTGAAAGGACAACAGGAGCAGGAGTTGATGAATTTGTAACACCATTATAACTAGAGTTACGAGTATTTGCAGAATATGGAAGCATTGATCCATTTGCTGCAACTGAAAGACCATCCATAGCGGAAACTACATCAGATAAATCAAAATTAGTTGAAGAACTTGGGGCATAAGAAGTTGGACGAGGTCTTCGTGAAGTAGGTAGACGAGCTCTTGGAGTTGTACGAGATGGAGAGTTTGTGGCTGTTAATAGAGAAGAATTTCTTTGAAATTCTGCAGCTCTTTGTATATCATTATTCTCTATCGAAGAAGCTGAAGTAGAATTTGTATCCTTCATTGCAATTGATGATGAAGAAAATGAAGATATAGTTGAATGTGTTGTTTTCACTTCATTTGGTTTTATATCCTTTATAGTTGGAGAAATAGGAGCAGCATCATTTGAAGGAGAATAAGAAGTTATTGAAGAAGAAGATAAAGATACAGGCATTGTAAATCCACGATTTTGTTCTTGTTTAACAGTGGTATTATTATTAATCTGTTTAATATTATTTAAACTATTAACTTGTTCCTTTTCACTTGAGAGAGAACCTGGAATGATACCCTTAGGGAGTAAATGACTAGGGACATACATTGAAGTTGGTCTATTTGCAGTTCTTGCAGCAAGAGGACCATTAGTAGAATTACGAGCCATGGGAATTGAATGATTAATGTTTGAATTATTTGCAAGAACTTTGTTATGATAAGAATTATTTGTAGAGGAAGAATTTGAATTTGTGCTATTTTCATTTTTATTAGATTTATGAATATAGCCCATTCTACGTTCCCATTCATCTGAAGAAATTGATAAAAATGCAGAATAAGGGGCTAACCATGGATGAGATTTAACATCGAATAAAGATGCCCTTTTCTCTGGATGAGAAACCAATATTCGTCTTAATAAATCACGTGGCATTGGTCTAATATATTCTGGAAAGGTAAGAGGAGTTGAAGTAATATATTTATATAAACGTAAAATATTTTTACCCTCTGGGTTATCTGGATCATCATCATAAGGAAGATAACCAGCCAACATGGCGTATAATATAACACCTAAAGACCAAACATCAACTTTTCTACCTTCATAAGGTGAAGATGAAATAACCAATTCAGGAGCAGCATAACAAGGAGAACCACAAGAAGTTTTCATTAATTCAGCTTCTCTATAACCATGTCTAAGAGCAGGGGCATCGAATTGATTAGCGAAACCAAAATCAGTAATTAGTACATTATTATATTTATCTAATAATATATTTTCTAATTTTAAATCTCTATGTACTATACCCTTTGAATGCATATAATCTACAGCTGAGATTAATTGAGCAAAGAGTCTGCAAGCTACAGATTCCTTTAAATAACGATACGACAAAATGTAATCGAATAATTCACCACCTGAGGCATAATCAAGGACTATTCCAATATGGAGGTCATTTTGCATTACTTCTATTAATTGAATAATATTAGGATGATGCATTCTTCTAAGTACACGGATTTCTCTTCTAACTTTTGCTTCTTGAGAGCTATTTGAAGCAATTGTATCCTTTCGAATTAATTTTATTGCAACTTGATCAGGCGAGTTTGCAACTATAGCAGAAGATGAAGAGGATGCAACAGCAGCGGCAGCTGCTGCTGCAGATGGTGTGGAGGAGTTATTATTTTGTGCATTAGATAATCTTTGCCTTCTCCAGGCCATTTTAACTTTACCAAATTCTCCTTCACCTAGTGTGGAACCTAGAATATAATCACCAAATTGATTTGCTTCAACTCTACGAGAATAAGAGGAGTAATGAGAACGAGAGTGGGAAGCATTTGAGTTTATATTAGAGTTTACATTACTATTGCTGTTTCTATAAGTGTAATAAGCAGGTTGGGGGGCAGTTTTTTGTTGTTTTTGGTAGAACGAAAAGGTGTCAACCGGGGAGGTTGTAGAAACGGTGCGCGAATGGGGCATAATGAATGATTTGAAAATTAATAATCATTCACCGTGCGTGGTTGATATGTTGATATAAATTTTTATCAATTAGTATAGATTAGTGTAAATAAATTAAGTAAATAAATAACAAAGGATTGTTATTTATTTGTGTGATTATATTACAATGTAGTTGAGATTTAGATGGATGTAAATGAGTGTAATATGCAATATTAGTAAATTTAATATTTAATGCAATGCAGTTGTAGTTTATTTGCAAGGATTAGTTTCGATTAGTTTCGATTAGTTTCGATTAATTTTGATTGAAATTAATTGAATTGAAATTGAATTTAATTAATTTTGAATTAATTTTGAATTATTTTCCAAGTATTTTCCAAAAAGGAATAAAATTGATTCAAATTAGCTAATTTTAAATATTTTTGAATATTTTGAACTATTTTCCAAAAGTATTAAAATTGATAAAAAATAAATTAAAATTAATTAGTTTTAATTATTTTGAATTATTTTCCAAAAGAAGTAAAATTAATTATAAATAACTTTAAATTAAAATTGATAAATTGAATAATATGGTTTTGATTTTAAACTAATTAACTAATCAATTTGACTCAATTCACAGTGTAATAAGTGGTTACTAGACAAATAAAAGGGATTATTTGGGTGTATATTGCGTTGTTTTCCTTATTTGAGAGCTATATATGATAAGGGTTACGTTTGCAATATTAGATTCGCTAGTAATGAGTGGATTTCTAAGTGATTGTTAGTGTTAATGAATATTAATGTTAATATTTAATATTAATATTTAAATATTAATACAAAGTGGTTCTGCTGAGATTGTTAATGTGAAGATAGGTGTAAAATAATATAGTCAATAATATAGTATAACAAAAAAATGGTATAAATAGTAAATATAGTAGTAATAATTAGTTAATATAGTAATAATAAATAATTAATATAATAGTAAATATAATACTAGTAAATAATAAACACTAATAGTAATTACTGTTAGTATAGTATTAATTTTATATCTAATAATAATAATAATAATAACAATAATAATAATAATAATAATAATAATAATAATAATAATAATAATAATAATAATAATAATAATAATAATAACAATAATAATAATAAATATACAACAACAACAACAAATGGGATGGTAAACAAATATATGCCAAATATATATATGCCAAATACCAAATATATATGCCAAATATATATACTGAAAATATACTGAAAATAAATATGTAAATGCTAAAATGTAAAAAATAAATAAAAAATAAATAAATAAATACCGATATAATGCGAAAAACGTGTAAAATATAATGCGAAAATGTATGAAATATAATGCAAACTAAAATGCAAACTAAAATGCAAACTAAAATAATAACTCACTATAAGAGAAATACAATTTATAACAATTTCTAAAATTTCTATATAGTATAGAATTGAAATAATATATATAATATGAAAATATAGAATAGTAATAATAATATATAAAATAGTATAAAATATAGTAATATACAGTATAATAATATAATATAGTAATATACTATAATAAGTAATAAATAATATACACTATAAAATTACTATAATAATATATAGTAATAATATAAAATAGTAATAATAATAATAATAATAATAATAATATAATAATAATAATAATAATAATATAATAATAATAATATAATATAATAATATAATATAATAATATAATATAATAATAATAATATAATAATAAACACACTAAACTCTAAACACAACAACAAATTACTCACCTAAATAAATAACAACAATAATAAATAAATAAATAAAAATACTATAATATACTATAATATATTATATAATATAGTACACTATAGTATACTGTAAACACTATAACACACTATAATAATAATATAATACTATATAATTTTATTATACTACGTATAATAAAATATTATAAAATATATTATAACACCGTGTTTATGTTGCTGACAATAGGGTAAGAGTTGCTATGTGATTAGTCATTGTTGTTCTTGGTATAGCGCAGAATGAGGTAACCATAACAATGTGTATATATAACACGTACACACATAACCATAACAGCGGTAGTGTGTTTACGTGTTGATTCTAACTAAATACACGCTGTAAGCGTGTATTTAGTAGTATAATGTACTATATACAATCTATACACAATCTATACTATATACTAAGTATATAGTATAGATTTTATGTATTTTATGTATTGTATGTATTGTATGCATTGCATGTAGAATATAAATATTATATAATGACTGTTATAACAACAAATAACCTAGGTATCACACTATACTAAACCCTACACTGTGCTAAATATCACACGGGTATCACATTATGTATCACACTTGCATCACCCCTACTTTTCCCTCTCTCTACACTGCACACTCTGCAGTGTAGAGCCTTCATATACATAAATTAACACTTACTATGTAGCACTAGAGTAAAAATAAAAAATAAAAATAAATGAATGACATAACAAAAAATCAAATAATTGCCATCACATTATCAAGCCGAAAGATATTTACAAATGTAAACAGCTATAATCTAATGATAATGTAAAATACACAACGTAAACATATATAATCCAATCACTCCTCCTCTTTTGGTGCTGACTCCATAACCAAAGGCCCATTGTTATTAGAAAGAGTGCTCACAGTCGTTGGAATATCCTCATCGTCTGATTCCCAAACTTCAAACTGTGATGTTACACCAACTTTTGGTGCCCTAAACTGAACACTGGGTTTTTTAAGATTCCCAATAAATTTTTTTGATTCTATCTTCTTGTAAACAGGGTTTTTATATGATTCCCTTGTTATATATTCTTCCTTATCTGTTGCTTCCTTGCTGTCATCTTCTGCATTCCCATCTATGTTACCTGAATCAAGTTTTATATTTTCACCCCTTCTGTCATAATTCACTTTTCTTCCCCTTTTTAAATCAGTCATAGTAGCAGAACTGTACTTTGGATCTGCCTTGTATTTTCCATACTCACATGCAAATCCTTTATCACATGCTAATTTATCTCTAGGCTTAGCATCATACTTTTTCTTGTTATTCAATCGTTCAGAATCAGCCACTTTTGGTTTAGATTCTGGTATGGATTCTGGTGTAGATTCAGGTGTAGATTCAGGTGTAGAATCTGGTGTAGATTCAGGTGTAGATTCTGGTGTAGATTCTGGTATGGATTCTGGTATGGATTCTGGTGTAGATTCAGGTGTAGATTCAGGTGTAGAATCAGGTGTAGATTCTGGTGTAGATTCTGGTTTAGATTCTTGTTTAGATTCTGGTGTAGATGCTGGTGTAGATTTCGGTGTAGATTCTGGTTTAGATTCTTGTTTAGATTCTGGTGTAGATGCTGGTGTAGATTTCGGTGTAGATTCTGGTTTAGATTTTTGTTTTAATTTTTTCCTTTTTAAACCATTACTATTATCACTGTTGTAATATGGATCTGCCTTGTATTTTCCATACTCACATGCAAAACCTTTATCACATGCTAATTTATCTCTAGGCTTAGCATCATACTTTTTCTTTTTATTAATTCGTTCAGAATCAGCCACTTTTGGTTCAGATGCTGGTGTAGATGCTGGTGTAGATGCTGGTGTAGATGCTGGTGTAGATTCTGGTGTAGATGCTGGTGTAGATGCTGGTGTAGATGCTGGTGTAGATGCTGGTATAGATTCTGGTATAGATTCTGGTGTAGATTCTGGTTTAGATACTGGTGTAGATACTGGTGTAGATACTGGTGTAGATTCAGGTGTAGATAATGGTGTAAATTTCGGTGTAGATTCTGGTGTAGATGCTGGTGTAGATTTCGGTGTAGATTTCGGTGTAGATTCTGGTTTAGATTTTTGTTTTAATTTTTTCCTTTTTAAACCATTACTATTATCACTGTTGTAATATGGATCTGCCTTGTATTTTTCATACTCACATGCAAATCCTTTATCACATGCTAATTTATCTCTAGGCTTAGCATCATACTTTTTCTTTTTATTAATTCGTTCAGAATCAGCCACTTTTGGTTCAGATGCTGGTGTAGATGCTGGTGTAGATGCTGGTGTAGATGCTGGTGTAGATGCTGGTGTAGATGCTGGTGTAGATTCTGGTGTAGATGCTGGTGTAGATTTCGGCGTAGATTCTGGTGTAGATGCTGGTGTAGATTTCGGTGTAGATTCTGGTTTAGATAATGGTTTAGATACTGGTGTAGATTCTGGTGTAGATTCAGGTGTAGATTCAGGTGTAGATAATGGTGTAAATTTCGGTGTAGATTCTGGTGTAGATACTGGTGTAGATTCTGATGTAGATTCTGGTTTAGATACTGGTGTAGATTCAGGTGTAGATACTGGTGTAAATTTCGGTGTAGATTCTGGAGTAGATACTGGTCTAGATACTGGTCTAGATGCTGGTGTAGATGCTGGTGTAGATGCTGGTGTAGATTCTGGTCTAGATACTGGTTTAGATAATGGTTTAGATACTGGTGTAGATTCTGGTGTAGATTCAGGTGTAGATTCAGGTGTAGATAATGGTGTAAATTTCGGTGTAGATTCTGGTGTAGATGCTGGTTTAGATACAGGTGTAGATACGTCTGGTTCAGTCACTTGTTCAGATACTTCTGGTTCATCAACAGGACTTATATTTTCATCAGATACTGAAGGAGCCTCAGGTATGTTTTCAATATCAGAATTAACAGAATCTAATGGTGTTTGAGAAATACCTGGAGATTTGTTAAGCTTTCTTGCTCCATCTCCTCCATTTACAGGGGATAAATTGTTATTTGGTTTTTCAGGAGAACTAGTATTATGTGCATCATAATATGGCGCGTAACCGGGTTTTCGTATTGGCTTACTAGAATAAGGCTTTATTACTGGTTCAGCAACAGAATTGACAGCTTGTGGTGTTTCAGCTAGATGGATACCTTCTGGTGTAGCAATTGCTTGTCTGCCTCCAACAACTGATGATAGTGTAGAAGAAGCTAGTGATGGTTTATAATCACCCCCAAAACTACATATTTCATCACTCGGGCATGGTCCTGCAAAAGGATCAGCCGCCCCCCGATGATTTTCGTCTTTCTTTAGCGTTGGTGGAATTTCGTTTAAATTTTCATCAAGTTCTTCTTCCATAGAAATATCGATGTATTCCGGTTGAAAATCTTCTTCTGGGAAAAAATCATTTACTTTTGAAGTTACAACTTCTGGTATACTGTCAATTGCTGCTGGAGATGTTGGTGGTATATCAGTATCTACAGAAGAACATATTCCATAACTTGGGCATGGTGTTGCATAAGGTACAGCTGGATGATATTGTACTTCAGCTTCTTGCTCTAGTCCATCTTTGTAGTTTGGTATAGTTTCATCATTAGAACTAATATCTAGATTCATATGAAATGAATCAATGAACTCTTCTGTGCCTATACTATCTTCAAAGTCTGATGTAGTTTCATTATTAGAACTAATATCTAGATCATCATGTGATAAAACAGTGGGTTTTTCTGTGCCTATATTATCTTCAAAGTATGGTGTAGTTTCATTATTAGAACTAATATCTAGATCATCGTGTGATAATACAATGGATTCTTCTGTACCTATACTATCTTCAAAGTATGGTGTAGTTTCATTATTAGAACTAATATCTAAATAATCATGCGATAAAACAGTGGATTCTTCTGTGCCTATATTATCTTCAAAGTCTGATGTAGTTTCATTATTAGAACTAATATCTAAATCATCATGCGATAAAACAGTGGATTCTTCTGTGCCTATACTGTCTTCAAAGTCTGATGTAGTTTCATTATTAGAACTAATATCTAGATCATCATGTGATAAAACAGTGGATTTTTCTGTGCCTATATTATCTTCAAAGTATGATGTAGTTTCATTATTAGAACTAATATCTAGATCATCATGTGATAATACAATGGATTCTTCTGTACCTATATTATCTTCAAAGTATGATGTAGTTTCATTATTAGAACTAATATCTAAATCATCATGTGATAAAACAGTGGATTTTTCTGTGCCTATATTATCTTCAAAGTATGATGTAGTTTCATTATTAGAACTAATATCTAGATCATCATGTGATAATACAATGGATTCTTCTGTACCTATATTATCTTCAAAGTATGATGTAGTTTCATTATTAGAACTAATATCTAGATCATCATGTGATAAAACAGTGGATTCTTCTGTGCCTATATTATCTTCTTGAGAAGATTCTTCGAATTCTTCAACTTGTTCAACATTAGATTCTTCGAATTCTTCAACTTGTTCAACATTGGATCCTTTTTTTACTTCCAAATCATTTCCTTTATTTTCCTTAAAATTGCCAATTTGTTGCTTGTTAGTATTAGAAGCATGTTGAACAGACTGACTAAGAGAATTGAAAGATTGAGATTCTTTATTAGTAACAGAAACAATTGAAGAGTATTCTGTGTCTACAATGTGAAGTTGTTCATGAATTTGACGGAAAATATATTCTTTGCAACGTAAAGAGTTACACGTATTGATTGAATTAAACTTCTCTTGATCGTCAGATTTTTTTTCTGAGTTTACATTAACTTCATGAATTGAAGAATCGGACGAAGTCTGAAGGGCATCATAAAAAGAAGAAACAAGAGTGGAATGTTCAATTCTTATTTTTGAAACCGTAGTTGGACCATTAAAATTAACATTAATAGGAGTATCCTCAGCTTTTTGAACAGGTTTTCCATTTTGTTGTAACATTTTAATTTTTCTTTCTATGCATTCTTTTGAAGAACAAGAAGGAAATTGTATATCCATAGTTTGAGAAGGTTTAATAGTTGAAAGATGAACAGTTTGGGAAACGGTTGTAGTGGAACAAACAATAATATTATTTTTGCATGCATCATTAACACTAATACCCATTTCTTTTAATTTTTTATTAATTAAATCTTCATAAAAATCAGAGGAGAAAAAGCTCCATTTACTTCCAAAATAGTCATTTGCAATGACGTCAGTATATAAAGCATTTTTATCACTAGTGACAGCAAATGATTGACGAGTAGAAGATGATTTAGATTCTGATTTTTGACTATTGAATACTGATTTAGATTCTGATTTTTGACTGTTGGATACTGATTTTGATCCTGATTGTTGACTGTTGGATACTGATTTTGATCCTGATTGTTGAGTATTTAAATCTTTTGAAAACATTGAAGCATAAGAATGTTGATAATTATCTTCATTTAATACAATGAAATTAGAAAATACGTTTTCAGATTGTTTTGAAGACTTTTGTTGGCTTAATTTAACAATAGAATCTGTGGATGCAATTGAAGCTAACTTTGCGGCAGTGAAACAATTACCACCTACATTTACTTGACAAATTTGATTTTTTTCAACTGGAGATTTAACAGTATAAGAAAAAACGGAATCAAGATTGGAGATTGAACTAGAATCAATTTTTAAAAGATTAGCTTTAGAATTATCTTTATAAGATACGTATATATCATTATCATTACCAGCTTCAATATAAACAACATTTTTATCTAAAAAGTTATCAATAACTTTTGAAAATAAGTTACAAGTGGAGAATGAGTTATCAGTTATGGAAAGTGAAGATTCACAATCCAATGAAGCGGAGCGACCAATACCTAAAATGGAAGTAACTTGTGAAAGGGTTTCTTCGTTTTGATAAAGATGTGAAAGAGATTCCAAGATGTCACTGAAAAAAGTTACACCTTCTTTAAAGGAAACTTTTGAATTAATGGTTGATAAAGAAGATTGCTTATCATTGAGACTATTTAAAGCATAAGATACAGCAGTTCCGTAACCATTTAAATCATCAGAGGAGTTTTCGGTTTCCAGGATACGTTTTGAAGTATAAAATTGTTTTTCTTTATTGAATAAATTATTATCACTTGTACCTAAGACAAAAATATTTTTTTTATCATTTGTAGATAATTGAGATTTAATTTGATCTATAAGATCGGCTGGAATGGTATTATTTATATTTTTTGAAATAATATTATCTCTAAGAGAACCATAATCAAGTTTATTTGATGAGGATGAAGATTCCGAGGTTGAATTTGAAAAAGAACTTGTAAATTTATTTTTAGTAGCAGTTGAATTTGACATTTTAGAGTTGAATGAAGTGGCGTTTGAGTTAAAGATGTATTTATCAATGTTTTGAATAAGATCCGAGTTGTCAGTTGTATTACGTATTTCACGTTTTTCAATGTGTTTTTTTTTGTTGTTGTTGTTGTTTTCGTTTGAATTATTAATGGCACAGTCTCTTTTGACATTATTTTCACCAAAGCCATAGATCAAAAAATCCTGGTAGATATTTTTAATATCACCTCTATTTCTCAAATAAGGAATAACGTCTTCAGTTACACCCAATGAAGATAAATAATCAATATCGAGCAAATAAGCCTTTGTGTTATCGAAATCGTAAACATCTTCTGCATATTTGACTGGTAATGTATCAATTTTTAAGTCCTTTTTTAAACTTTCAAAATGAGAATCAACTGTGTCAGTATTAGTTTCCACAATGTAAAGATTACTAATATTGTATCCATTGAAATTAGAAGACGGAACTGAGTTGTATTGTTCTATAGCCGATAAGGCAGCATCGGAAAGGTAATTATTAATCATTATAACGAGCGTGGTTTGTGTTGTGTTGTAAACTAAAAGTGTTTATGTGGTTCCTATATAGTTCCTAAAAGATTGTTTGGATTCCTATATAATTCCTGTATAGACTCCTAAGTTTTAAGGGGAGTTCCTATGTACTTCCTATACACTATTATATATTATAACTAGATATACAATAATATACTATAAAAAGGATAGTAAACTGAAATAAATAAAACTGGAAAAACCCCCTATCTTTATAGTTAAAAATGAGTTCAACCTCTTTTAACACTTTACATAGCTTTCGAAAATTTTTCGACATTTCTTCCTAATTTTTTCCAACATTATTCATCCTTTCCGAAAATACTTAACCATAAACTCGTTTTTCTCATACCCTAAACGAAAATATAAGTAAAGGGTATGGAATAAACAGTTGTACGACCGTATTTTTAGTAAGGGGTCAGTGCCAGCCATTTTTTGTATTCTATTATTAGATTTATTAATAAATTATTCTGTTTGTCTTATTATCTTTATTAAGTAAGTTGATTCCTTTTTTGCTTTTTTGTTTATTTTTTTTTGCAGTTTGTATGAAATTAACTCTAAACGAGCCTAAACAACGGTTGGTATGGCAATCCACAGTTGCATAGTGATCGCATTTGCATTTCGATGGCAACCCTAAATGGTCTACTCGCATAGCAACGCAGCTCCATATAATCTACCACATAGTAGTTTTAATCTGCATTGCAATCAGAATGATCACGCAGCAGCCAACAAATCTCCAATATAATTATAACCATGTTCTTGTTTTAATCGTTTACCCTGCTTTTATTTGTTTTTCCTTTTCGTTGCTACCTGTGCAAGCAAGTTTTTATTTTACGTTTTGTTAGTTTTTTTTTTTTTCTAGTGGGCAAATCATATGTTTTGAGGATTATATGTATTTGAGCACTTTAAATATATATGTATAGAAGTAAATAGCTACATAGTTTTAATAGACAGATTGTTTTTTATTATTAGTATTTTTATCAGGTAATTATTACCGTGGAAGAACAACTGGAGCTGGGTAACGACTCGACTCAAATCGACTGCCAAATAGAAAAACATTTTCCAAAGTACATAACTACATAAATAAACAGTAAATAATGTAAACGATTTGATTGTATTAAAAGGTCTTTCAAAGCCGATAAAAATACTAATATTTATAATATTACATACTAATGTGAATAAATAGTAAACAAGCAATAAAAACAAAAAATATGTTAAAAAGTAAATGCAAACTAAAAACAAAGACGGGTAAAAAAACAATTAAATATAAAAACGATTAAATATAAAAACAAAAATATCATTGTTCTAAGCAAACGTAAGTAGTGTTGCACAATATAAAGAAACTGAAATTAAGAAGTAATATTAGAAAGGAATTTGAAAAAAAAAAATTTTAAAATAAATTAGCAGAAGCAATTTGAAATAATTAGACATGAATTTAAACGTAAATTAAAATAAAAACGTAGATATTATAAAGTAAAATGTAGATATTAAAGTGAAATGTAGATATTTAAAGTAAAATGTAGATATTTTAAGTAAAATGTAGATATTAAAGTAAAATGTAGATATTTGAAGTAAAATGTAGATATTTAAAGTAAAATGTAGATATTTAAAGTAAAATGTAGATATTTTAAGTAAAATGTAGATATTAAAGTAAAATGTAGATATTTGAAGTAAAATGTAGATATTTAAAGTAAAATGTAGATATTTAAAGTAAAATGTAGATATTTAAAGTAAAATGTAGATATTTAAAGTAAAATGTAGATATTTAAAATAAAATGTAGATATTATAAAGCAAAATGTAGATATTTAAAGTAAAATGTAGATATTTGAAGTAAAATGTAGATATTAAAGTAAAATGTAGATATTAAAGTGAAATGTAGATATTTAAAGTAAAATGTAGATATTTAAAGTAAAATGTAGATATTAAAGTAAAATGTAGATATTTAAAGTAAATGTAGATATTTGAAGTAAAATGTAGATATTTGAAGTAAAATGTAGATATTTAAAGTAAAATGTAGATATTTAAAATAAAATGTAGATATTTAAAGTAAAATGTAGATATTTAAAGTAAAATGTAGATATTATAGAGTAAAATGTAGATATTAAAGTAAAATGTAGATATTATAGAGTAAATGTAGATATTTGAAGTAAAATGTAGATATTTAAAGTAAAATGTAGATATTATAAAGCAAAATGTATCCAGATATAAAAAGTTATAAGTAGATACTAGTGAAATAATAAAAAGTGAATAATTAAAAAAAAAAAAAAAAAAAAAAAAAAAAAAAAAAAAAAAAAAAAAAAAAAAAAAAAAAAAAAAAAAAAAAAAAAAAAAAAAAAAAAAAAAAAAAAAACGTTAAGAAAATATAAGATATGCTATGACTGAAAATGTTTTATGTTTTATATGTTCAAAAAAGTAAAAATCGGTTTTTTTTTTTTTCAAATGTATCTAGTTATTCAAAATATATTACTTTATAGTATTTTAATAAATCAATAACATTTGTGACTAGTCCTTGTTTAGTGTGTATAATGTATTTAATATGTATTCATAACTAATATATGATACTTATATATATTTCATAGCTAAATAATTTATTTTTCGGTTTTTATAATATGATAATTTCTATTGTTTGTATTTAACTACATTAATTTTGTTTCTAAATGTTAAATTAAATATATATAGATAAAGTAACAAATATATTAATTGTAAAGTAATACACGTTAATGAATAAAAACGTAAATATGATATTAAAAAACAGAATAATAGTGGTTGCTTAGATAGAATTGAATTTTAGTCGACTTGCTACCCAGCTCTAGTGCTAGATAAATAGTAAGTGTAAATTTTTTTTTTATGAAGGTAATAGAGTATAGAATGAATATAATGGTATTTGAGAAATATCTAGAGATCGGTTAAGCTTTCTTGCTCCATCTTCTCCAATTATGCAGAATATATTGTTATTTGGGTTTTAAGGAGAACTAGTATTATGTGCATCATAATATGATGTTAACCGTTTTTTTGTGCTGCCTCATCATTAGAATAGTTCTTTGTCTTTATAATAAATATTCATGTCTTCCGTTTCTAAATCTTCTTCAGGAAAAAAATCCTTGTCTTCCGTTTCTAAATCTTCTTCTGGAAAAAACTCTATGTGTTTCGTTTGTAAATCTTTGTCTCCCGTTTGTAAATCTTCTTCTGGAAAAAAAACCATATGTTTCGTTTGTAAATCTTCTTCTGGAACATAAACTATGTATTTCGTTTCTAAATCTTCGTCTCCCGTTTGTAAATCTTCTTCTGGAAAAAAATCTATGTGTTTCGTTTGTAAATCTTCTTCTGGAAAAACATTTTTGTCTTTCGTTTGTAAATCTTCTTCTGGAAAAAAATCTTTGTCTCCCGTTTGTAAATCTTCTTCAGGAAAAAAATCCTTGTCTTCCGTTTCTAAATCTTCTTCTGGAAAAACATTTTTGTCTTTCGTTTGTAAATCTTCTTCTGGAAAAAAATCTTTGTCTCCCGTTTGTAAATCTTCTTCTGGAAAAAAATCTATATGTTTCGTTTGTAAATCTTTGTCTCCCGTTTGTAAATCTTCTTCTGGAAAAACATTTTTGTCTTTCGTTTGTAAATCTTCTTCTGGAAAACCATTTTTGTCTTTCGTTTGTAAATCTTCTTCAGGAAAAAAATCCTTGTCTTTCGTTTGTAAATCTTCTTCTGGAAAACCATTTTTGTCTTTCGTTTGTAAATCTTCTTCAGGAAAAAAATCCTTGTCTTCCGTTTCTAAATCTTCTTCTGGAAAAAAATCTATGTGTTTCGTTTGTAAATCTTCATCTCCCGTTTGTAAATCTTCTTCTGGAAAAACATTTTTGTCTTTCGTTTGTAAATCTTCTTCAGGAAAAAAATCCTTGTCTTCCGTTTCTAAATCTTCTTCTGGAAAAAAATCTATATGTTTCGTTTGTAAATCTTTGTCTCCCGTTTGTAAATCTTCTTCTGGAAAAAAAACCATGTGTTTCGTTTGTAAATCTTCTT